>PVJO010022173.1:10674-28669 GCA_004026905.1 Hystrix cristata | reverse complement strand
TTGGGTTAGATGTGTCTCTTGTATGCAACATATTGATGTATCTTGTTTTTTGATCCATTCTGCTAGTCTGTTTCTTTTGATTGGTGAGTTGAGACCATTTACATTGATGGTTACAGCTGTTATGTACTGACTTATCTTTGTCATAGATCTTTTCCGTTGTTTGTTCTGTGTTTCACCTCAGTTTCACTGTTTGTCTTGCCTAGTGGATTATTATTTATTAGTGTCCTTGTAATTATAGTTTCCTTTTTTCTTTTCTAGGATATCTTTCAGAATATTTTGTAGAGGTGGTTTGGAGGTCATGAATTTCTTTAGTTGTTCTTTGTCATGGAAATATCTTATTTCGTTGTTGAATTTGAACGATAGTTTAGCTGGGTACATCAATCTGGGTTGGAGATTATTTTCTTTTAAGGCTTGAAATATTTTGCTCCAAGCTCTCTTTGATTTAAGGGTTTGTGTTGAGAAGTCTGCTGTAATTCTGATGGGTTTACCTTGATAGGTGATTTGTTTTTTTCTCTAACAATTTTCACTATTCTATTCTTTTGTTGAATTTCTAGAATCTTGATTATGATATGTCTTGGTGTAGATTTATTTCGGTCGTGGGTAATTGGGGTTCTATATGCCTCACTTATCTGTATGTCAAGTTCTCTTCTCACGCTTGGGAAGTTTTCTGTCATTATGTCTGTGAATAATCTTCTTAGATCCTTTGCACTTTAGATACTTTGCACTGTCTCCTTCTTTTTCCTTCACTCCAATCAATCTTATATTGTTCTTCTTTGCATCATCTTGCATTTGTTGTATTGATTTCTCATAGACTCTAGTTATTTTTAAGAAGTTTTCCTTTTCATGGTCATAAAGTGCAGTCCTGTCTTCTAGTTCTGAGATTCTGTCTTCGCTCTCATTTAAGCAACTGTGTGTACTTTCAAGACAGTTTTTGATTTCTTGGACATCTGTTTGGACCTGTTTCATGGGTTCCATTTCTTTCCTAAATTGAGTGGTCAAGTTTTCCATTGTTTTTCTAAGCTCCTCTGTTTTTTTTTGTGTGTGTACTCTAAATTCACTAAGCAGGTCTTTCATTATGATCATCATCTCTGTCTTAACTTGGCCAATTATTTCTAATCTGATGTTCTCTATAACCTCATCCATCTGTTTTTTAACCTCTGCTGCTATCATTTCTGAAAGTTTGGTTGAGTGTTTTCCAATTTCCTCTATTTTGTTGTCCTCTGGATTTGTTCTGGATGAGCTGGGGGGTCTGGGGTTGTATTTTACTTCTGGGTCTCATCATTTTCTTTGTATCTATATGTATTTCCCCCCTTTTAGTTTCAGTGCTGATTTTTATATTTTGATTATGGGAGGTTGCTTGAAGACAAATATCAATACTTTTTAAGAGAATTCTGTTTGTTCAGTGTCTTCTAGGCACATGTGGTGGTTGTCTCAAGACCCTGGATTATGTTAATGATTATTACCTCAGATAATTACAGTATTACCATATTGTTGTCTTTCTTATGTCAGTTATGTCAATTCTGCTTTGTGAAAGCTTTTTTTAAAAAATAAGTGCAAATTCTACCTTCTTCTCCCCCAGTGCTAGAGATTAAACCTCAATTGTTTTTTAAAAAGTTTGGGGGGTTGGGGATTTAGCTCAAGTGGTAGAGCACTTGCCTAGCAAGTGCAAGGCCCTGGGTTGATCCACAGCACTTAACCCTAACCCAATCAATCAATCAGTAAATACTCACACAAAAAAATTTTTTAAATGTTGTGCTAAGTGTGGTGGCACATGCCTATAATCCCAGCATTTAGAAGGCTGAGGCAGGAGGATCACTGTGAGTCTGAAGGCAGCCTGGAATACATAGTGAGTTCAAGGCCAGCCTAAACTATATAACAAGATCCTGTCTCGAAAAACAAAACAAAACAAAATCTATTTTGAGGTATGGTCTTTCTAAGTGACTAAGTTGCCCAAGCTGGGCTCAACCTTGGATCTTCCTGCCTCAGCCTGCCAGAGTTCTGGAATTATAGTTGTGTACCGCCATGCCCAGGTAAGACCTTGTTTTAAAATTTAAAATTTTTTTACGAAGGAGCCAGGCATGGTGGTACACACCCATAATCCTACTACTTGGGAGGCTGTGGCAGAAGGATGGCAAATTGAAGGCCAGCCTGGACAACATAGTCAGACCATATCTTTAAAAAGGCTGAGATGTGGCACTCAAGGTACTAGGTTCAATCCCCAGTACTACACACGCACACAAATTATATTTGTTTCCTGAGCTGTATGGGGATGTCGAGCCCTGGGGTACAATTGGGTGGATGTGACATGATTAGCACAGTAGAGACTGGAGGTCTCCCTGGAGAAAGGCCTGATGAGTACAAGAAGTTCTTTAAGTACAAGAGCTTTGTTCTTCACCAGAGAGTCCACACTGGAGAGATGCCTTTTTTTGCGAGCTTTGTGGGAAAACCTGTGAGACTGGCTCCCACCTGTACCAGCACTGGCCTTGGTGTGTGGAGCTGGGGTGCCTGGGTGTCAGGGATAGGCTCATGGTAGGCTGGGTGCCTGTGTACACTGGGCATTGGTGTTGCAGTCAGGGACTACACCTCATTTCCACCTTCTCCCTCTAGAGACTGCTCTCCTGCCATCTCTATTCCATGACTCTCAGGCCCTGCATGGCCCACCTCCATCTTGTGTCTCAGTTTCCCCTTCTCTGTTCCTAGGCAAAGCTGTCCACTGGTGACCATTCTGTGTGTGATGCAAGATGTGCACATATCTTTAAACAGTACTTAAACACCAGTTACTATTTTATAGTTAGATTTTGTTAGGACTAAACCTCTGCCTCTTCACAATGCTCAGCTGATACAAGCTACTAAGCCCCTGCTGAAACTCTTCAGAAGATTCCTGGAGACCCTAGCACTCTTCCCTGCGCTGCACTCCATTTGTTTGTTTGTTTGGTACTGTGGATTGGACTCTGGGCCTTCTCATTGAACTATATTCCTAGCCCTTTCTTTTTTTGAGACATAATCTTGCCAAGTTGCCCAGGCTAGGCTTAGACACGCAATCTTCCTACCTCAGAGTGCTGGAATTACAGGCATTCACCACCACGCCCAACTCTTTTTATGTGCTCATCTCGATTCAAGTCATTCGTACTCTGTGGTTGGTGGAGCACAGGTCTGCTGCCTCAGCACATCCTCACTCAAATCTTTTTGGGCAGCCTCCCAGCAATTCCACGGAACCTTTCCTGCAAGGGTACCCCCTTCCTCCAGTCCAACTCCAGTAACTGACTTCTTTGCTTTCAGGTTGCCTGTGTAGACTGAAGGATGAAGAAGCTCCTCCCAAGCAAGTAAAGAGTTGTGGAGTCCATGTGGGAGAGCAGCCCTGCCTGTGTGGAAAGCTGGAAGACAACCCAGCCACCACAGGCCTCCTCCAGCCTCAAGCTCCCCTCAGTGAGGGGAAGCGATGCAGGAGCCCCCAGCACAGGGCAGCCCTCCCCAGCCCTGTTCATGAGCCGCAGCAGGGTGTTAACACCACGCAGAAGCCCTTCAAGTGCAGCAACTGTAGAGAAAGCTTTCTGAAGGCCTTTGCTCTCCTCAACCACCTGATAGCCCGTCCTGAAGAGAGACATTTCCGATGCCCAGCAGACAGAAATGCCCCCACTGACAACTCAGCCCACACTGATGGCCAGAAAGACCCCCCTGAAGAAGATGCCCATGTGTGTGGTGAGTGTGGGAAAGCCTTCAGCTATGCATCCAAACTGAGGAAGCACCGGAAGATTCACATGGGCATACGGCCTTTCCAGTGCAGCGAATGTGGGAAGACTTTCAGCCGCAAAGATGCCCTGGCGTTGCACGAGAGGACTCACACTGGAGAGCGGCCATATGAGTGCAGCAGGTGCGGCAAAGCCTTCAGTGTGCTGTCCACCCTCATTCGGCATCGAAAGGTCCACCTTGGAGAAAGGCCCTATGAGTGCAGGGAGTGTGGGAAGTTCTTCAAGTACAACAAGAGCTTTGTTCTTCACCAGAGAGTCCACACTGGAGAGAGGCCTTTTGTGTGCGAGCATTGTGGGAAAACCTATGTGACCCGCTCGGGCCTGTACCAGCACTGGAAGGTCCACACTGGGGAGCGGCCATATGGGTGCAGCCTTTGTGGGAAAACCTTCACCACCCGCTCCTACCGCAACCGGCACCAGCAGTTCCACACTGGGGAGAGGGCCTACACGTGTACCGAATGTGGGAAAGCCTTCAAGCACAGTTCCACCCTGCACCAACACAGGAAAATCCATACTGCAGAGGCCTCTGGAGGCCAGCGCAGGCGGAAAAGCCATCAGTGGCTAACAGCTGGCTCAGCAGGAGAAACCTCATCCCAGAAAGGAGACCAGGGAAGCAGCCTTCGTGAGGGTGCCATCTGAAAGAAGCCAGGCCTCCTATATCCAAATGCCTACCCTCTGCTCCACCTGACCCTAGGAGATTCCATGCATGCCACCTGACCCTGGGATTCCATGCATGCCACCTGTATGGGAAGCTTTGGGTGCCAACACTGCACTTTTGCCTGCCCTCACTTCCAGCTCCTGTGACAGAAACCATCCCACCTCCGATACTAGGCAGGTCCCCACTGTGAATGTCAGGCACCCATCCGTGTTCAGGTAAACTAGCCCCATCCATGCACAGGAGGGAATCGTGAACCGTGGAGCCCATGATAGGCCTCCTTTTCCTCCCCATAACTGGGGGAGGCAAGGACAAGACCCCATGCTGGCCAAGAGGAGCTGAGCCAGCCTCTTGGAAGCTTCTGGACCTTGTGTACCATTTTTGTGGACACTTGTGACATTGCTTGTGGTCCTTGTCCTGCCACTAGGCTACTTCCTGCTGCTTGGGAAATGCGATAATAAAACCCTTGTTGTGTAAGCCACATTTTGTAGTTGGAGTTCTGATTGCTCTGTGTGTGTGTAAGGTGTTGGCAACTGTACTGGATTCTGTCACTGTGAGTAGAGGGGATAGCTTTTCTGGGCTCCTGGGCTCTTGTCTGCCGTAGTGGGGACAGCAGGATGGCAAAGAACAGCTGTGGTTGAGGCCAGCCAGTCTGATGTTGGGCTCTCTGTGGCTGTTCACCATGATTCTAGGACTGAGGAAGAAGACCCTGCACTTACAGGATGTGGCTTCTTGTGACACAGCCAGGACTCCTAGGATCTCTGAATGCTGTGCTAGGATTACTGTCATGCACCACTCTTCCTGGTCCCACTCACCTTCTTCATCTAGTGTTAACTGCACATGCCTCTGTAAGTATTCACCCGGAAGCCATGGCCGGGGAAGAAGAGGATGTGACGTGAATCATGCTTTAACCTTTTTTTTTTTTTTGAGACAGTAGCCCAGGCTGGCCTCGAACTCAAGGGGATCCTTTTGCCTTGGCTTCTCGAGTGCTGAGATTACAGGCATGCACCACCATGCCCAGCAAACATGCTAATTAAGTCAGCCAAAGAACTTGCTGGAATGTGAACAGAGGAGCTCTCTTGTCCCAAAAGGTAAGATCTGGCAGCCATCTTTCCTCTTTAATTATTTATTTATTTATTTTTTAAGACAAGGTCTTGCTACATAGTTCAGGCTGACCTTGAACTCGCAGCAATCCCCGCCTCAGCCTCCCAGGCGCTGGGATTACAGGCATGTGCCACAACACTGAGCCTCATCTTTCCTCTTTGAAGAGAGGACTACCGGTAAACAAGAGAGCCAGCAGAGTGATGGCTGTGGTTAGATGTAAGTTGTCACCCAAGGGTTTAAGTGCTGAAGTCTTGGCCCCAGAGCAGCATTACTGAGATAGGGCCTGGAGGGAGGTCATTAGGTCATTATGAGACTCATTCTTGAAAGGGATTAATGCTGATCTTGCAGAGGGAGCTGGTTCTCACAGTGAGTTGCAACAGAGTGAGACTGGCCCTGCTCTGCCTTCCTGCTTCACCATATGATTTCTCGTGCACACCATGATGCGTGCATGTGAGGCCAGAGCCCAGACAGATGGGGCTGCCCTGTCTGGGACTTGGAGCCTCCAAAACTGTGAGCTGAACGGACCTCTTCAGGCCAAACACAGTGGCCCAGGCCTGTGATCCCAGCTACTTGGGAGTCTGAGGCAGGAGAATATCAAGTTCCAGACCAGCCTGGGCAACTTAATGAGACCTAATCTCAAAAAATAGAAAGGGTTGGGGATATAGCTCAGTATTCCCTGGCTTCTATCTCTAATAATGAAAAACAACAACTCTTTACAAAGTACTCAACCACAGTAATTTAGCAACAGAAAACACATTAAGGCAGCAGGAGATAGTCCTTTTGATCTCACTGAACCCTAGGTCCATTTGTGCCTGGAAGTGGTTTGTGGACTTTCTGGATCCAACCTATACTGTAAATGATTTTACCTCTTTTTTTAGTATTAGCAGTTGAACCCAGGGCCTTGTGCCATAAGCAGTCACTAAATTGCCCAGGCTGGCCTGGAACTCAGCAGTCACTAAATTGCCCAGGCTGGCCTGGAACTCATCGTCGTGCCTCAGCCTCCTGAGTAGCTAGGATTACAGGCATGTACTATCATGCCCAGTTTATGGGTACAAATGCCCTGAAGAGAGTTCTGCCTGATCTGTGGCCCTCCCTGCAGTGGTCCTGCACACTAACACACCTCCTCCTTCCTAGGGCCCACCACAGTCTTGTGTACCACACCCACAGACGAGCCCCAGGAACTGTTACTGGGCAGTTCCTTTAGAAATGGCTTGCCACTAAAACTTATTTCAGGTCCTTCTTGCCTTGAACAAAGAATTGAATGAGACAAGCCAAAAACGGTGCCAAAAGTTTGTTTGAACAAAGTGACAGGTGAAGGGGTAAGGGAGAAACTGGCTCTGTAGAGCAAACTTGGGCTGAACAAGAGAGTAAAAGCCAAAAAGGGCAGCCAGGCCTGGCGGCACAGGCCTGTAATCCCAGCACTCAGGAGGTTGAGGCAGAAGGATCTCTGTGAGTTCAAGGTCAGTCTGAACTACATAGTGAAACCCTGTCTCAAAATTTTACCAAAAAAAGAAAAAGGGGCTGGGGATTTAGCTCAGTGGTAGAGCACTTGCCTAGCGAGCACAAGGCCCTGAGTTCGATCCCCAGCATTCCTGCAAAGAGTAATCCTCACACCCAGGAAGCTGAGTCAGGAGGATCACTGTGAGTTCGAGGCCAGCCTGGGCTACATAGTGCATTCAAGGCCAGGCTGAACTACATAGTGAGACCCTGTCTCAAAAAGCAAAACAAAAAGACCTGGGGCCAACCTTATCTGACTCACACACATCAGGTAACCTAGTTGGTCCAACACAGAGGCCAACCTTTTCTCCTACTTCACAGGCAGCCAGCCCTCAGTCCAGCCAGCAAAAGCACACACCTGGACGGCTGCAGTCGCCCTAGCTGATCTTCCCACCTCCACCCTCACCACCCCGCAGTGTGCTTGAGAGAAGGTACCTCTTCCTTCTTCTCCGAACCTTCCGTGGTCAGACCAGAGGTCCAGCTTCTCGGCCAACTCCCTGCTGCTTCCACCAGACTAATGGGGGTCTAAGGTCCCTAAACATTTCCATCTCATTGCCTCCGTGTGTAATTTACACGCGATGTGTCCATCACAGCCCTCGGACCTCTTCCTAGCAAACTGCCTGGATTCTGGGTGCCCGGCCGTGTAGGGACGGGAGAAATCTGGGTCAAGGCACCGCCCTCTCCCATGGGGCTCAAGACCACGGAGGCCGAGTGCCCCGGGGATTAGACCTCAGTGTCGCGGGCTCTACAGACAGTGACACCTCCATTAACAGTGGCAGCAGGCGACGTTGCACTAGGTCGTCTGTGTCCCTCCGGGTGGGAAACGCGTCCACGAACTCAGAGCCGCCTCTGGACCCACGAGAGCAAAGGCCAGGCGAGGAGACCATGGAGTCCCCTGCTGGAAGGCCGAGGTCGGGAAGGCGGAACCACCCACCCGGAGCGGCAACGTCTCCGCCCTCCTCTCCTACTCCGCCTGCCCACCTCCTCTCACCGCGACGCCGGAAGTCTCGACCGCCCATATAGCCGCTAGCAACCGCCCGCCTCCCGGAGCCAGTCGCGGAGCTACTTGGTTGTTGCCTAGGTAACCGAGAAAGGCGCTCTGGCCTCACTGCCCACGCGACGCAAACTACACCACCCGCGCGCCACCGTTGCGCCAAGGCTGACCAATGAGAACCCAGGAAAACCAATTGTAGGCGTGCCGTAGCACGATGGCCCAATGAGGGCCTGGGGGTGGGGCTTTCTGAGGGGCTTCTGGCGTTGTCCTGGGACAGTTACTTTGGCTGCTCGCGACGGGCTTCGCATAGCCAGGCAAGGGCAGTGTCTGGCAGCCTTCCCTGGCCCACTGGAACCGGAACCCACCAGAGTCCGGGAAGCCAGAGTGGAGCCTCCGGACTCCGTGGAGCCAGTGGGACACTCGGCGGGAGGGTGATTGCCAGTGCTTCAGGCAGAGCGCCGCGTGACCGCGCCCCCCAGTTGTCTTCCCGGGCCAAGGTCCTGGGTCAGACCCAGCGCAGCCAGCTGTGTCGTTTCCCTCTCTGGTAGGACCTGTGGCTGTGTCCCTTCCCTCCAGCGCAAATTTTCTGCCAGCGGCCCCTTGCCAGTCCCCAGGCTGGCATCATGGGCACTGACATAATCAGTGATCCTGTAGACTTTTCCTGAGTGTTCCCCTGTGAGGGGACAGTTCAAATGTGCTTTGTCACAGGATGAGTCAGCCTGACCTGGGCTGACCTCTCACAAACCACTTGATCCTAGGAATCGCTCCCGCCACCTAGGCAGAACAAGGAAGACCGGTGGCTGGCGGACGGTTCAAATTAGGGCCTGGCTAGGGAGACCACGTGAAGGACTAGTCGTGGTGAGTGCAGGACGGGGTGGGGGCTTGGCAGTGGGCTGTGCCCTCTATTGTCCTGACACCAAGGACAGTAGCCATGCTTCCTTTTCTTTGAAGTTCCTGCTTTCCTCCTACTCCTGTGCTGCTGTCTGTCCTCCAAGCATCACCGTTCCCCTTCGCCCTTGTGTTGGCAGAACTTCTACCCTTGCCTGCCCCTTCACATGTCCTGATGTGACCTATATCCCAAATTAATCCTGAAAACTCATTCTTCCGTGAGACTAGCTTGTTTTCTCTGAGGAGTGTGGGTACCAAAGCCTTGAATTCTCTCACTGCACAATACTTCCTCCCATTCCGTGTTATAGTCTCTCCACTTGTACTCATTAGATAGCAGCCTTGCTGGGAGGTATTTCCGTGTGATTCCAGAATAGACCGCGCTGACTGACTTGGCCTGCCCAGAAGTTCAAAGTTGGTGCCACTACTGCTTGGTGCAGTCTCCATTTTGAGAAATCTACTCAGTCCCTTTGCCTGCACACTTCCTACCAGACACCACCTTAACAATCCCTGCTTCTCTCAATACTCCAGCCATCTAGCCGGGCATGGTGACACACACCTGTAATCCCAGTACTCAGGAGGCTGAGGCAAGAGGATCACTGTGAGTTCAAGGCCAGCCTGGGCTACATAGTGAGACCTTGTCTCAAAAACAAACAGAACAAAAAAAAATAAAAAACTGTACTCCAGCCATCTGCTGATTTGTCACTAAAAACATTTTGTCACAGGCCTTATAAGCACCATGCTCTCCATTTTTGTCTCTCTTGTGTCCAACCCATATACCTCTCAATCCTGTAACTACTCATAGCTCTTAGAACCTGGCCTGTCTCCACTCTTCAGGCTCTTTTTTTTTGGGGGGGGGGGTTGGCGAGTTGTGCAGGGGATCAAACTCAGGGCCTTGTGCTTTCGAGGCAAGTATTCTACCACTTGAGCTAAATCCTCAACCCCTCAGGCTCCTTTTCTAACCAAGACCCTGCTAGGAATACAGAATTTTTTTTTTTTTTTAAATACAGGGTCTCACCACGTAGTTCAGGCTGGCTTGAACTCTATGTAGCACAGAGTGGCCTAGAGCTCATGACAATCCTCCTGTCTCAACTTCCTGAGTGCTGGGATTACAGGCCTGTGTCAGCATGCCCAGCCTGAAAATATAGATTTGAAGTCACACTTGATTTCAAGGCTGCCCTCAGAACTTGTGAAATACTCAAAAATTTAAAATGCCATCATCTAAAAGTAATGGAATTCAGAACCAAGAGACACCATGTACAGGTACAAAACAAACATGTTAAATGTGATCAATATATGGACACTGTACCAATACATGTTCTTGGTTAAAAAAATAAATAAATAAAAGTAATGGAATTCAAAGCAACATTTAGATTTGAGGCTCCTGTGAAGCTGTGGAGAGAGCCAGCCCCTTTGCCATCTCAGTCCTGCCTCTGAGGTTGCAGAGTGTTATCTTTTGGTTCCCAACTCCCTTCACTAAAATCCAGCTCTGAAAGGAGGTAGGAAAGCCCTCCAAGCTTTAGTCCCTTCGTCCAGCTTTTGCTCATTCCAGCTCAGCTCACTCTGACCCCCTGTGCAACAAAAGACACCCATCTAATGGTCTGCACCAGTGATGCAAACCTTTTGAGCTTTCAGTGATATAAACAGCTCACTGCAGTACATGTGCCTCAGGTTCACCACCACTGGCATACACTGTCAATCTTCAGTGTTTGGTTTTCTGTATGTAACCGTGTGCTGTGCTTACCCATATGTCATAGCCTAGAAAAAACAAATATTGATCAAATAAAAGAACTAACCCAGGCATGATGGCACACGCCTGTAATCCCAGCACTCAAGAGGCTGAGTCAGGATCGCTGCAAATTTGAGGCCAGCCTGGGCTCCATAGTGAGTTCAAGGCCAGCCTGAACTACATAGTGAGACCCTGTCTCAAAAAAAGAAAAGAGCTGTGATATATGAATAATGATAGTAACATCAGTATTTACTGACTGCTTACTAGTCCAGGGTATTTTTTGTATATGCCTATTTTTTTTAGCACCATTCTTGAAAGTATCCAAGTGTTCTACCACTGACTTGTATCACCAGCACTTTTTATTTTGAGACAAAATCTCACTGAGTTCCCCAGGCTGGCCTTGAACTTGCAATTCTCCGTGTGCTACCGTGCCCAGATCCCATTTTGACTCTCTCTACACTGCATTGATTATTGTAGCTTTATAAAAATTATTGGAATCAGACAGTGAAAGTCTTTCAACTTTGTTCTTCAGTTTTACATTTTGTTTTGGTTATTGTAGGTCTA
Organism: Hystrix cristata; assembly: GCA_004026905.1. Classification (NCBI taxonomy): domain Eukaryota; kingdom Metazoa; phylum Chordata; class Mammalia; order Rodentia; family Hystricidae; genus Hystrix; species Hystrix cristata. The sequence continues at coordinate 17,492 of PVJO010022173.1, read as the reverse complement.
TCCTGTTAGCTGTCCAGTGTTTGAAAATCATTGTTTCTTATTTTTTGTCTAGTCGTTTTATTGCTTCAGGTGGAAGGGTAAGTCTGGTCCTTGTCACTTCATCATGGCTGAAAGCAATTTATATTTGTGTGATTAGTTTCTCAGTACTGGAAATTGAACCCAGGGTCTCTGTACTGAACTACATCCCCAGCCTGCCCCCCGCCCCATATAAAAATTTTAGAAGTTGCCCAGGCTGAGCTTAAAGTTGTGATCCTCTTGCCTCAGCTTCTCAAACTGCTGGAATTACAGGCCTGCACCATCATGTCTGGCAATTTTTCTTGAGGAATTCGTCTCTGTACTAGAATGTCAGTTTGACTATAGCAGACTCCTGTGTATTTTGTTTACTGCTGTACTAATTCATTCTCCAGTGTTCTATGGCTGCTAAAATCACATTGGTTAAATAAATGAATAAATAGACTCAGGTTCCTGCCTTAACTGCAGAGGGATATACCACGGGTGTGATCTGATGAGGGAATCTTCCCAGAAAGGAAAGTGCTTTCTATTGCTCTATTGTGATGCTCCCCCTCCCACTTTCCACAAAAACTGCTAGCTATGACTGTAGGGGTTTGAAGGTGGCTCAAGCACAGCCCCTGCAGAGCGCGGGCCTGCAAATGTTTCCTGAGGTTTGCGGGACGCTAGATCCCATGTGGGACTTATGGTGGACAGAGCCACGAGGTGAGGTAACAGATGCAGTTTTCACCTATAGGTTATCTTTGTGTAATGGGGAATACAGAGATTTAACACATAATCAGAGGAAATAACAGGATAATTCCACATAGTGGAATTCTGATAGAGGTTTAAAGGAAAGAAAATGGAGAGAGGTGACAGGAAGTGCTAAATGTTACTTGAGAGGACTGTTCAGGAAGACTTCTCTAAGGAGGAAATTCCAGAGACAACGTGTTTCTCCTAGATGGACTGCAGTGTAGATGTCCTGGCAGGAATGAGCTGGTATGTTTGAGAAACTAGGTTATACTGGCACTGTACACTAGGGTGAAGTATTTACACTTTATTATTAGCAGGATGGTGAGGCATTTACATTTTATTATTGAGCTCTGATGACAAATGTCTGCCCCACTTTGAGGCACACACAACTCAACAGGGCTTTAACTCTGATTGCAAGCAGCCCTTTCACATCGGTGGGAGACAATTATTATACCCAGAAAAATGAGCCAAGGTCAGGCTCTGCTCTGATGCCTCAAGATGCTGGTGAGAACTTACACAGATCTGCCACAGGCTCGCTGACCATGAGTCTGCCTGGACACTGTTCCTCATGTGGTCTCCCTGCTTCAGGATACTAGGGTGAAGTCATCCTGGCAGGAGCTGCTGCAGTGTGCCACTGACTCTCGGCAAGCTGTGGGGTAAGCACTGTGGCCAAAAGGCATTTCCTGTCCCAGGAACATATGAGTAGACCTTACAGACATAGGTTCTAATGAGCCAGCTTTGTATAGAAGTTTGGGGAAAATGGTTTCAAATATTTATAAAGTCAGGGCTGGGGATTTAGCTCAGCGGTAGAGTGCTTGCCTTGCAAGCATAAGGCCCCGAGTTCAATCCCCATCTCCAAAAAAAAAAAAATATTTATAAAGTCAGAAGAGGACACAAAATGTCCCCGTGGTGAGCACTTGCCTGTTAAGTGCAAGGCCCTGAGTTCGATCCCCAGCACTCCCCCCCCCAAAAAAGAGGGAGACCAGGTGTGGTGGCACACGCCTGTAGTCCCCGCATCCAGGAGGCTGAGGCAGGAGGCTCACCGTGAGTTCAAGGCCAGCCTGGGCTACATAGTGAACTCAAGGGCAGCCTGAACTCCTGAATTACATAGCGAAATCCTGTCTCAAAAAAAAAAAAAAAAAAAAAAAAAAAAAAAAAAAAAAAAAAAAAAAAAAAAAAAAAAAAAAAAAAAAAAAAAAGAAAGAAAGAAAGTTAAAAACAACTCCCTCTCCAGAATGTCCCCTTGGTAAAAACCAAGAAATAGGGCACTATATATTGATTCTACCATCTTTGTTCCTTATGGCTTTGGACAGCCCTACCTCAGTGACTGTAAAAAACAGCAGATGGCAAAGGCCGTGGCCATTCTACACTTGTAGGACTATTGACTGAGCCATAGAAGTCACATGCATGGGCCATCAGGCCTCCATTCTTGGAGTACTAGGCTTCCCACCTATATAGGAATGGCTATGACATTGTGTGGCCCTGGGACACTGACAAATCCACCAAACCTATAGGTGATCTGCTCTGCCAGTGACTGGTATGCTGCTGTAGTGCCCATTCTAAAGCTGCATTTGCACTTGTTCTAGAACTGTGGCAGTACAAGATGAGGGTGTATAGGACTTCCTTAGATCTGCTGAGCTGTCTCTTCTGTGGTCAAAGTCACTATCAGAAAATTTGACAAACCCTGAAAATCTTGTCTTTTGTTTTTTCAAAGATTTGCTGTTTGCTAATTTTTTGTGGTATAAATTACTCCACTGTGATCAATTTGAAGCTGCTCATGTGATATCAGAGAGTATGGGAATTGAACATAAACAGCTATTTTGAGCTAGTATGATTGGGCTCAGGCTCACCACCAGCATATTTCCTATATTTACTAGTCTTCCTTATTCCCTGACCTCAAACACACTGTTTCTGCCCTCACTTAGGGACCCACAGTTGGCCATTACAAATCTTACAACTAGTGCCAGGCGTGGTGGCACATGCCTGTAGGCCTAGCACTCAGGAGGCTGAGGCAGGAGGATTGCAGCAAGTTCAAGGCCAGCCTGAGCTACATACTGAGTTCAAGACCAGGCTGAACTACATGGCAAGACCCTGTCTCAAATAAATAAATAAACTTATACCCAGTGACACTTGTCTACAGATTCTGGACTTCATACCCCTTATTCATGGGCAGCTCCCAAGAGACAGAGGCCCTCAACACTGTTGAGGACATTCCTGGGAACAAGGGTAACAGCTCCTGCTGCTCCAAGATGTACTGGTGATTGCCAAACCAAACACCCAATTTCCAATGCTGTGGGTCCAACAGGTGGTTCTGGTACCAGCACACATGAACTGAAGCAGAGACCTCAAGGCAAACTAGGTTAAACTGCAGTGAGTGCTTCTAATTATCTTTCTGCTGTCCCTTCTGGGTAAGGGACAAAAAGTCCTTTACCTCTTCACAAGTAGATTCCAGTCATCCGCTCTGTCTCACTCCATACAAAATGGGTGCAGCCCCTGGATTAACAGGTGGCTTCGGCCAGACATGGTGGCACAAGCCTGTAATCCCAGGTACTTGGGAGAATGAGGCAGGAGGATCACAAGTTTGAAGCTAGCCTGGACAAATTAGCAAGACCTGTGTTAAAGTTAAAAAACAAAACAATAAACAAAAACGGGATAGAGTGCAGTAGTAGAGTACTTGCCTAGCATGTGCATCGTTCATTCCCTAGTGTGGGAGGTGGGGGGGGGAAGATGGCTTCAACAACAAGGCTTTTATTATCACACTCTGAAGACAGATATTTCCAGGATTGGATGACTGGAGTCTGGACAGACCCACTCCAAGTGTCATGTAGAACCTGACAAAGGTCAAGAATGGAAATCTTCTCTGGAAATCCTCAGTGGATTCCAGGTCCTTTTGGAGTGAACTAGTCACAGCAAAGACTAAACCACTAGGAACGGGAGAGGTGGGAACTGAGGTGATCCCAAAGGGCTCCCATCACTTCCTCCAGGGAATGAAAGAGCAGTCTGCCTCCCTCAAGAATGCAGGCGCGCACTGGGCAGACCTGTCAGCTAGCAGAGGTAGGATGGTGTCTGGAAGTGACATAATCTGACAAAGGACCTGGGTGGGTTAGGAAATGTAACACCTCCTACTCCCTACATATCTGGCATTGGGAGACAATCTCCCCGCAAGGCAGGTTGGCATGTGTAATTTTCAACTTTTGGCTGATGGCTTCCTCACAAAGCTTCTCATAGAAATTTTCTCATGTAGGGCTGGGGATGCAGCTCAGTGGTAGAGTGCTTGCCTGACCTGCACAAGGCTCTGGGTTTAATCCTAGGCATCACAACAACAACAACAACAACAACAACAACAACAAACAGTGGGGAGGGAGAAAGAGAGAGGGGGAAGAGGGAAAGAAGGAAGGAAGGAATTTCTTCACAAGTCCTTTTATACAAAACAAGAAGAAAGCCCCAGCTAAGTGCTTTCCCATACTGACCATACTTGTAAGGCCTTTTTCTACTATAACCTTTTTGGTGCTCAAGACCCTAAAGTGATGGCTGAAGATGTTCCCTTCTTGTCTACTGCACTTGGAAGGCTCTTTTCCAGCATGACCTTTCTGGTGCTTAGAAAGAGCTACAGCGGAAAGCTTTTCCACATTGGTTGCAATCGTAAGGCTTTTCCCCAGTATGAACTCTCTGGTGCTGACTGAGGATGGAGCTTTCACTGAAGGCTTTCCCACACTGCCTGCACTCATAAGGCCTATTTCCAGTGTGTACTTTCCAGTGCTTAACAAGGTTAGAACTGTAGCTGAAAGCTTTCCCACATTCACTGCACTCATAAGGCCTTTCTCTAGTGTGAACCTTTTGGTGCTGAACGAGGGCAGAGCTTTGAAGTGAAGCTCTGAAGGCTTTCCCACATTCTGAGCATTCATAAGACTTCTCACCAGTGTGAATTCGCAGGTGTGGAATAAGATTGGAGAGCAACTGAAGGCTTTCCCACACTGGTTGCATTTGTTAGGTCTTTCTCCAGTATGACTCCTTTGGTGAAGAATGAGCTTTGAGGTTTTCCGGAAGGGTTTTCCACATTCACTGCACTCAAAAGGCCTTTCTGTGTTATGAACCTTCTGGTCATGAACAAGATGGGAGCTGTTAATAAAGGCATTCCCACATTCATTGCACTCATAAAGCCTTACTCCACTATGTATTTTCTGGTGCTCAACAAAGTTGGAGGTACAACTAGAGACTCGCTGGCAATGTCCACACTCCTAAGGCTTTTCTGTCCTATGAACCTTCTGGTGCCTAGCAACATGGAAGCTGCGAGTGAAGGATTTCCCACACTGGCCACACTCATAAGGCCTTTCTCGGGTGTGAACTCTTTGGTGCTGGATGAGTGAGTGTTTGTGTGTGAAGGCCTTCCCACATTTGCTGCAAGTGGGATGTAATTTTCCAGTGTGAACTCTCTGATGCAATCTCAGTTTAAACAGGTGGCTGAAAAAAAAAAAAACAGGTGGCCAAAAGCCTTCCCACATTCCTTACGTACATGTGATGTTTTATCAGTGTGAAATTGTTCGTGATTAATGTGAAAGGGGTTCTCCTTGGGGGCATTTCCACTTGCTGGGCGTTGCAAAAATCTCTTTAGGGTGAGCTACCAGGTGGTCAAAGAAAGCAAAGGCCTTCAGGAAGCCTTTTCACAGTCACCACACTTGAAGGGCTTCTGCATGCTGTAGACACCGGGTGGGAGGGCTGCCCTGTGCTCAGGGCTCCTGCATGGCTTCCCTGCTCTGGGTGCCTGGTATTGGACATCATGGCCTTCCAGATTTGTCCTCCCTACCCTCCCTGAACAAGAAGGGCTTCTCAGCATTGTGTTCCTTGTGAAGGTGGTAAACGTTCACACTGATCTAGAAGCCTCTGCCACATGCCCCACAAATGTATCTTTGCCCACGGTATGTTCTCTCATGCTCAGCAAGGCACAAGATGTCTTTCAAGACTAGGCCACACATGTCACAAGTACTGGTCTTCTGGGTGGAAGAACCTGCCATAGGAGTCCCAAACCAGAATGCTCCTTCTCTGGAAACACCTTGTTCAGGAGAGGCTTCCTCTGCTCCATGCCAGCAACATACAAGTAGAGTAATGCGGTGACATGCATATAGACTCTATTCAGAGGGACAGCCTCCTGATAAGGGCATGTCTGACATATGCAGAAATGAGTTGGGTAAAGAAAAGCCAGCAGGATAGCACTGGGCCTGAGAATACCAAAGTAGGAGGGGCCTCAACAGGTGCCACACACAGGAGTGAGGATAAGGCTTGGAGAAGCAGGGACTCCAGTTCATGCCTCGGATCCCAGCAGGACCTGACACAGGCAGACCCCAGATATCTCTGATAGGAAAAGGGAAACATACAGCAATGTGACAAGCCGAGGGAGGTCCAACGCAACCAGGCATCGCATCACTGGTACTCATAGTCTATGTGAGGATATATGAACCTCTTAAAATATATCGAGTGTAGGCTAATGGTGGGGCACCCTGCAAAGAGAGCAGAGAGAAATGGAGAAGACATGGAGGTCACAGTGGTGGAGTCATCTACCATTCAGAGGTCAGAGTACAAATAGCAAGAAGTGGCTGAGGATTTAGCCCAGTGGTTAGAGTGCTTGCCTTGCAAGCACAAGGCCCTGAGTTCAATCTCCAGCACCAAAAAAACAACAACCAAAAAAAACCCAAATAGCAAGAAATTGGAGTGGTTTATAATGAGGAAGGAAAAGTAGGGGTAAAGTATGGTTACTGGTCCCAGGAACTAAACAGCAGAGGTGCCCGGCACAGTGTTAACCCCCATGTCACCCCTCCCTCCAGCTCCCACTCACCAGTCCCAGGCTTCCTCTGGGATTCTCTTGTGACTGGAGACAAATACACCCTGTTGGGCATCCAAGGCTCTTTACTTTGCTCCAGCTGGGAAGCCACAGAGGATTTGGAAGCTGCAAGTCCTGGGAAAGACAAGCCAGGTGAGTGTTGTCTCCCACTCAGTGCAGCCCCCTCGTGACAGACCAAAGGGAGCTCAACTTAGCTCACCTCCTTTTTTTTTTTTTTTTTTTTTTTTTTGGTGTTGGGGAT
>PVJO010022173.1:0-10574 GCA_004026905.1 Hystrix cristata | reverse complement strand
GCCTCTGAGGAGTGTCTCACAGGAACAACTCAGTGGTCCCACAAACAGTAACTGTGCCAGTGCCTGGCATAGCCAGGCTCCTGGAAGCGTCTCATTAAAGAGGTGCCACTACCTGGACAGAGGACTCAAGAAGCAGACTAGGACTCCCAGCCCTGACTCCTTCTCTGGAAGACTTTATACAGAGTTAGGGCTCTGTGGGGAGAGGAGCAGTTCATGCCTACAGCCAGTTCTGCACCACAGCAGCTGACCCAGGTGAGGAAGTAGCTCCCATGCTCCATCAGTAAGAAAACAGGGTTGCTCTTGGAGAAGACAAGGGCAGGGGCCTAATAGGATGCTGGGGCAGACATAAGGGAGGCCACGAGGGCAAAGTTCTCCAGCATCAGTTCATGGTACAAGTGCCTCTGAGTCTCATCAAGGAGGCCCCAGTCCTCCCAGAAGTACACAGTCACATCCTCAAAGGTCATCTGGTCCGGTATGATGGCAACAGATAAGTCAACCAGACCAACAGATGGTAGAAAAGTTAGGGGGAAATACAGATGAGCCCATCTACTCATCAGCCCCACATCCCACCACTTCTCTGGCAGCAGTCTCTTCTCCCATGACTCCTAGATACCCTCCACAAATGTCCCCCCAAATAACTCTCCACCCCAAACCCCAGTACCCATGTGTGCCCCTCTGTTCCTGTCTCATTGGTCGTGTGTCCACTCTCAGACAGGTAGACAGGTAGATGCCTTGCAGAAGCACCAGGCTGGGACTCACTGTTTTCCTTAGGCCTGGCCCCCAGCCCACTGCCTCACACTTACGCATGTGCACACCACTCCTTGGGCCTCCTGTAGCCCCACTGCTGACCCCACGGCCCGCACAACCAGCATCTTCCCTCCTCCCCATGTCCAGAGCCCGGCTGCCCGATGAGAGCAGTCAGGATCCTGCCCAGGCTGGGCACTGTGGTGCATACCTGTAATGCCAGCATTCCGAGGGGCTGAGGCAGGATGACCACAGGTTCAAGCCCAGCCTGGGCTGCTTAGTGACAGTGAGCCCTGGACTAAAAAAGGGAAAAGAAAAAAAAAAGCAACTGTGAATGAAGCTCAGTGCAAAAGTCCTGAATTTAATCCCCAGCCGAACCCCCCCCCCGCCAAAAAAAAGGCTGTCTTGCCTCAGACCTCCAAAAGACCCAACTGACAGGTGGCAGAGCTCAGCCCTTACCTCACATTTTCTCTACTTTGTCCTGCTCCTACCTTCAACCCTCAGCCATCCAGAACCACACAGATCTCCAGGCTCCTGTGCCTTTCTGTATATTGTTTCCTCATCGCCAGAGTATAGCCCCTCAACATTAGAGCATTCGAAGCCCAGGCCCACCACTTTCCACCTTAGGCCTGGAACGTTTCCAATTGATCCTGTCTGCCAGCCTGTTTGAAACCACCATGCCCCTTAAAAACCGGGTGAAAGAAGGGGGATGGGGAAAAAAAGAAGCAGCAAGATACATCATGTACAGGTACAAACTCCCTATGGTGAATGTTATCATTATGTATATCCAAAATGTACCACTAAAATTAAAAAAAAAGAAAATGTGGGCCACTCGGGACAGCCCCACCACCCCATCTTCGCCCCGTGCGGTGGTGGAGCCCGCGGATGCCCGAGTGCGGCATGGCCGCGGGCGCAGACTGCGCAGAGGGGAATCGCGCCCAGCAGCACGTGTTCCTCCTTCCAGAATATTTAAAAGATGCTTCAAAGAAAATGAAAAGTGGCCTTATGTTTATATAAATTGGTTAACCCATGGTCAGGGGAAGGAGCCATTTACTTGTTCAATATGTATCTAAAGCAGCTGTTTGAAATCAAAGTTTTCAAGGAAAAACGCCATTCCTGGTTTATAAATGAGTCCTTTCAATCAGGCGGTCTCCTTCACTTCACAACACCCATGGACCCTCTGTTTCTGCTCCTCCACTACCTCATAAAGTCTGGCAAAGAGGGAAAGTTTCAGCCCTTGGATCAAGTTGTGATGGATGATGTATTTCTGAACTGCATCTTGTTGCTCAAACTTCCTGAACTTGAGAAGCTACTTCGCCATGTGACAAGGGAAAAGAAATAGACAAGAAATATTACAAGTACAGCAAAGAAAAGACATTAAAGTGGCTGGAAAAAAAGGTTAATCAAACAGTGGCAGCATTAAAAGTCAATCGTGTCAATGTCGGTGCCCAGGTCCGGTCAGCTGCATTTTTCTCCAGTGACCAGATTTCCAGTGACAAGGAAGAGGATTATATTTGTTATGCCCATGGTCTGATATCTGATTACATCCCTAAAGAATTAAATGATGACTTATCTAAATACTTAAAGCTTCCAGAAACTTCAACTCCATTGTCATACCCTCTGTCAAAGAAACTAGAGCTATCAGATGAGCCAGTAGAAGCAAAAGAAGACTACACTAAATTTAACACTAAAGATTTGAAGACTGAAAAGAAAAACAGTAAAATGACTGCAGCTCAGAAGGCTTTAGCTAAAATTGACAAGAGTGAAAAGTATTGATGCCTTTTTTGGTGTAAAAAATAAAAAGAAAATTGGAAAGATTTGAAACTTTGAATATAAAATCTAATAAAGCAAAAAAAAAAAAAAAAGAAAAGAAAATGTTGTATATACACACAGGGAAGTACTACTCAGCCATAAAGGACAATCTTGAGTCTATTGTAGGAAATGGGTGGATCTTGAGACCATAACTCTAGGTAAAGTATGTCAGTCACAAAAGGTTAAGTATCACCTGGTTTTTCTAATATGAGAAAGTCAAAATATAAATATTGTAAAAAGCCATGTTAAGAAATAGGGAGGAGGCTGGGGATTTAGCTCAGTGGTTAGAGTGCTTCCCTAGCAAAAAAATGAAGTATGGAGGAGCTGGGCATGGTGGTGCACACCTGTAATCCCAGCACACTGGAGGCTGAGGCAGGAAGATTGCCTCCAGTCTGAGGCCAACCTACCTACACAGTGAGCTCAAGGCCAGCCTGCAGTACAAAGTGATGAGATCCTGTCTGAAAAAAAACAAAAACCAATACCAAATGGGGAAGGAGACTGTAGAGGCATGGGAAGGGGATCTGGGGAAGGAGGGAGGGGGGAGGGCAGGGAGAATAAAATGATCAAGATGTGATATGTATATGTATGAAGCCCCCAAGCTGAATGTAATCACTGTGTATTACAAACATGTGCTAGTAAAAAACTTTAAAAAGATAAATTAAAAAAAAAAAAAAACAGGCTGGGGATTTAGCTCAAGTGGTAGAGCCCTTGCCTGGCAAGCACAAATCCCTGAGTTTGAGCCAGAGCACCATACCCCTCAAAAAAAACCCAGTGAAGGTGGCACATGCCTGTAATCCCAGCACTCCAGAAGCTAAGGCAAGAGGATCACAGCGAGTTCTAGGCCTGCCTGGGCTACTTAGTGAGTTCCAGGCCAGCCTGAAAAAGAAAAAAACAAACAAACAAAAAACAGGGAGCCTGAACTACACTTCGAGACCTTGTCTCAAAACCTAAAACAAAACCCAAAAAACTAGTGAGGGGGTTGGGGATTTAGCTCAGTGGTACAGTGCTTGCCTGTCTAGCAAGTGCAAAGCCGAGTTCAATGCCCAGCACCAGAAAAAAAGAAAAAAACTAACAGTAACGAACAGTAAGCCCACGGGAGGGGGGGAGGGATGGAGGATTTAGCTCAGTGGTTAGAGTGGTTGTCTTGCAAGCACAAGGCACTGAGTTCGATCACCAGCACCAAAAAAAAAAAAAAAAAGCCCATGGAGAAGTGAATATGCACTATTCCTGGCCCCACTGTCATCCTACTCATCTCAATTTGCCTCAGACTACATCCCAGGGACATTAGTCACCTTCTGGGCCCTCTTCTCTCCTGCACTTTTCTTTTTTTTTGTTTTTGGTGCCAGGGATCAAATTCAGCGACTTGTGCTTGCTGGGCAAGCACTCTAATCACTAAGCTAAATCCCCAGCAGCAGTCCATACACGATTTCTTCAGGCTGTTTCTCCCTTCCTCTGACTGTGTGACATCCACCAGCATGTCTGAGCCAGCCACCCCACCAGGCACCCACCATGGTGACCTAAAGATGCACATTCCTAAATGTGAACCAGTTTCCCCCTTGTCTCACAGACTGGCTGCTGCTGACCACGTATTTCTAAACTGAATCCCTAAGTAGAACTCAGCCCTCTGTACCCAGTTATCCTTCGGACACCTCTACTCAGGAGTCCCTAGGGTGTCAGATTCAACATGGCCAAAAACCGCCTTTTGACTGTCCCTGAAACTTGCTCTACCTACTCACTCCCCATTTCAGTGGACGACACTTCTAGCGGCTGCCCATGGGGACACTGCTGTCCTTACTTTTCTCTCCCTCTCCATCTTCCTCACCCTCTCCCTTGCTCCCTCCCTCACCCTCCACATCATCAAATCTTGCTGGCCAGACTGAAAACACAAATACAAATTTAACCATTTCTCCCACATCCACAGTCACAAGACTGACAAGCCACCATCACTCCTGGGCCTCCTCTCCTTTGCCCAGAACTTCTCCCCAACCACCTGGTCTTTCATCTGCAGCCAGAGCCTGGGAACATCTGTGACCCTCTCCCTCCTGTGCCAGAAGTCTCCCTAGCTACTACCCCCACCCTCTGGTCACAGGCCAGCTCCTCACGCTATCACTCCAGGCCTGGCTCCCCCCAGCTGTGCTATGGTCCCCAGACATAAAGAGGACTTAAACCCCCTGCCCATCCCCCCAGCTCAGGCTCATTCCAAGCCCGTGCACATCTTGGCCCCCAATCTGTAACACTGCCCACGGTTCGCTAATTCCGGAAGTGGGAAGCCCTGCACGGAGGGCGAGGCGAGGACTTCGGACCCCGGGGCCTGGCACCACACTCGCGCCGGGTAGCAACGTAGGGCAGCGGGGGAGGAGGCGAAGCCCCCTCCGCTCACCCGTGCCGGGCCCGTGGCCGCCGCCATGGGGCACCGCACTCCGTTGGGCGATGGCTGCAGGCCGAGGCCGAGCTCTGGGCCTCGGCGCCACGGCAATGCGCTCAGGCCTGCAGCGCCACCGTAGGGGCGGCGGGCCCGGGGGCGTGTGTGGAGGACAGCCCGCCTCGGGGTCACGCCGGGAGGCCGACGCGTCCTCTCCACTGTCCTTCCCGGCGGGTCCCAGGAGGCGACGGGGAAACGACCCCTCCCTTCCAAAGGCAGTGACAATCTGTCAAGAGCAAAACGACCCCCCTTCCCCCGGCCAACGCGCGCCGGAAGTCTCTCCCTCCTTCGACGCTCACTGCCGGAAGTAGGTCTTCCGGGGCTGTGATTTGCCCAAGGTGACAGGCCTTCGGCCCTTCTGATTATTAAACTTTCCGCCCTGCCTCTGTCCCAACGAGGCTGGCTTCGGGTTCCCCATGGCAACGCGTCGGCCGCGAAGGTCTCTGGGAAATGGAGTTTGAACTCCAGGACTTTCTTACTGAGCTACATCTCCAGCAGTCCCCGTCTTCTTTTTTTTTTTTTTCCTAAAATTTTGAGACAGGTTCTTTCTGAGTCACTAAATTGCCCAGACTGAGCTTGCACCTCTGATCCTCCTGCCTCAACCTCCCGGGAGTGCTGGGTTTACAAATGTCTGCCCTTTCTGGATTTTTTTGTTTTTTGTTTTTGTTTTTGGTGTTTTTTGCTTTTTTAGTTTTTAGTATTTTGAGACTGTTAGGTTTACGCGGAGGGAGGGGGAAGGGAAAAAGCTGACGACGCTCGCCGTGGGAGAAAGCTTTATTAAGGTGTTACAGCTCCCCCTGTCACTCGAGTGAGAGTGGCTTTTATCCCTTAGCCGCCCCCCCCCTTTCGTGACGTTGGAGGCTTGAAAGTGTGCATTTAGGATTGGTCCTTTCTATATGGGGTGACCAGGTAGTGGACACTTCCCCTGGGCAAATTGGCGCGACAGACCTAGTTGAGGACCCTAGTGGGGGGGGGGAAGGGTCATTGTTTTGGAGGGAGATTCTGGCATAGAGACGGGGGAAGGGGCTTTGTGAGAAACCAGCAATGGCCATTTTGGCATCTGGGGAGGGTCATCCTAACAGAGACAAGGTCTCACTGTGTAGTCCAGGCTGATCTTGAACTCACTATGTAGTCCAGGCTGGCCGCGAACTTGTGGCAATCCTCCTGCCTCAGCCTCCTGAGTGGTGGGATTACAAGCGTGCACCACCGCGCCTGGCTTCCTGGTTTGATTCTGTTTTTGGTACTGGGAACCAAACCATGGGCACGTGGAAACAGTAAGTTCTGTCTTTTCTGTCAAACAGGAGTGCCTTCATCTTAGACTCTAGCCCATCCAGACAGCCCTTCCTGAACACACTAAATTACAGAAAATGCCTGCTGAGTTTCAATCCTGGGAACAGAGATACAAACCAAAGTTAGCTTATCAGGGGCCAAGGATTTTCTGTCCTCCACATGTCACTCCACTCTGCTCTCCTTTCCCCTCAGATTTCCCTTGTCCCGTCTGAGTTAGCCAGTTGGGATAGATTGTGAACTTTCAAACCAGCCAATGGGAACGAGGTCAGCTGCTCCTCCTGCATTAGAGATAAAAGGTGGGGAGCCCTCCTTTGTCCTGCGTGCCTGCTACCTCATTGCTGGGGTATGCTTGCACCACTTTTGCCAAAGTAAAAGCCTTGTCAAGATTTCTTGATGTCTGAGTGCTTTATTATCTGCACCAAAAAATTGAGTCTGGGGGCTCATTTCCAACACACATGCTAGGCAAGTGCTCCATTCAGAGCTACACCCCGGCCCCAAGAGGAACTACTATTGTTCTTACCATCGTTCTCAACTAAGTCTGTCACACTGTTGTGGGTGGTCTTGTAACTGCCAAGTGACAGTGCCCGTCAGAATAGTATAGGCAGCTAAGTTAAATAAAAATTAATATACAGTCAGGGAGATACTAGGCTCTCAAGGAAGTCAGCGGAAAAAAATAAAGGCATCAGAATTGCAGTTGGAGATGCATCTGCAGAAGGCCAGACTTCGAAATAAAGATGCAGTGGCCAAGTCTACATGCCTCCCTAAGGGATAAGCAGTAATTTGGAATTATACTGTAATTTGTACCACTTGGTCCAGTAAGTCCAGCCAGTCGACCAGGTGGGTTATACCCCATCCCTTCCCCAAAATGCTTTTGTTCCTTCCATGTACCTTTGCTATGTGACCCACTTCCCTATTGGATCAATATTAGGTAAGCAACTATACTTGTACTACTATAGGTTGGTTATAGTTTGATCTATATTGTACCCATATTATGACTTTGCTATATAAGTACCCCTGACAAAGGGGCTGAATGGCAATCTACACCAGGAGCTATCTCTCATAAACCTTTCCTACTCTTTTCTTTTTTGGTGCCGGGGATCAAACTCAGGGCCTTGTATTTGCTAGGCAAGCACTCTAACCACTGAGCTAAATCCCCAGCCCTGACCCTTCCTACTCTTAACCTCCGGTGTTTCTTGGAATTCATTCTTTGATTTCCTGAACTCAAAGGAGTTCAGGATATGAACTCTGCATATGACATCTAACATGTTGGGAGTTACATTTCGCCTATCTCAGGATGAAGCCAGTAATTCAGGAGACAGTGACAAGGAAAGAAAGAGCTTTGTTGGAAACAAAGTTACAAGTCAGAACATGGGGACTGTTTCCTAAAAATGCCACCTTGCTGAGGGGTTGCAAACGCAAGGCTTATGTAGAGATTTAGTGGAGGTGTGTTTTTAGTTTTAGCAGGTCAGTGGTAGATGGAGTGGTCATAAATTTCTAGTCACACATTCTGCTGTTATCTGAAGGTTACCAAATGTTTTGCTTTCTATAACACATAGAAAAATTACTGTCAGCATTCTGGGATTTCAAGGCAGGAGGATCCCAAGTTCAAACCCAGCCTGGACAATGTAGTGACTCAGTGAGACCCTGTCTATAAATAAATAAATAGTAAATAAGTAAGTAAATAAATAAATAAAAATCAAACAAATTTAGAGTCAGGTGTAGCTCAGTAAGACAAAGGCCCTGTGTTCAATCCCCAGTAACAAAAACATAAAGAATAAGAAAAAAAGAAAAGAAAATTACATTATAGGCCATTCTCCAAACAAAACACTGGAGGCTTGGTGAAAATTAAAAGGCTTTACTCAAAGCTAGATCTGAGGAAATTTAGGACCTTACATTACTTCTTTTTTTTGGTGCTGGGGATTGGACTTGGGGCCTTGTTTTTGCAAGGCAAACACTCTAACCATGGAGCTAAATCCCCAGCCCAGGAAATGAAGGACCTTATAGCCACAATTCACCATGTAACTGTATCCAGGTGTGCAAGGGCTTCTGCAGCCTCATACTAGGGATTAAACCCAGGACATTCACACTGAGCTACATCCCTAGCCCTCTGCTTTCTCTCTCTCTTTCTCTCTCTCTCTCTCTCTCTCTCTCTCTCTCTCTCTCTCATACACACACACACACACACACACACACACACACACACACACACAGATTCTTGCTAAATTCCTCAGTTGCCCAGCCTGGGCTCAAACTTGCAATCCTTCTGCCTTGGCCTCCCTGCTGGGATTATAGGCATGTGCCACCATGCCCAGCCTAGGGCTCTTTTTTTTTTTCTTTTTTTTAATGGTAGCAAAGTTTTATTAAAGGTGGATAAAGAAGTTGGGCGAGGTGGCACAGGCCTGTAATCCCAGCACTTGGGAAGTTGAGGCAGGAAGATCACTGAGAGTTCAAGGCCAGCCTGGGCTACATAGTGAGTTCAAGGCCATCCATGCAAGAGTGAACACAGTAGGCCTAAGGCTCTTTATAATATAAGAAATAGAGGGGAGAGTGAATATAAGAAGACATTAGAGGCTGGGGATTTAGCACAGTGGTTAGAGCTCTTGCCTAGCAAGCGCAAGGCCCTGAGTTCGATCCCTGACACCAAAAAAAAAAAAGAAGACATTAGACAACTCCAAGTTTGCTTCATCCTTCCTGGCCATCTTCTGATGCCTCCCATCGTTGTGGAATGGAAACTGAACTTTGACCTCCTGGTGCAGTATCTGTATATTCTATCCATTCATCTGGGCTGAAAGACAAGAAAGGGTGGTGGTTATGCCCTGGGTCTAAGGGAAAAAAATTCTAACTCTTTGGCTGGACATGGTGGTTCATCCCTGTAATCTCAGCACTTGGGAGGCTGAAGCAAGAGGATCTCTGAGAGTTCGAGGCCAGGCAGGGTACATATTGAGTTCAACACCAGCCTGAACTACATAGTGAGACCCTGACTCAAAAAAAATTCTATTTTTTTTTTTTTTTTGGTGCTGGGGATCGAACTCAGGGCCTTGTGCTTGCTAGGCAAGCGCTCTGCCAGTTGAGCTAAATCCCCAGCCCCCAAAATTCTAATTTTTAAAGTTTCGTTTTGTCCTGAAGGTTAAAATTATAAAATTTCTTAGGCTTGGCTTGGTTGCACATACCTGTAATCCTAGCACTCAGGGGGCTGGGCCAGGAGGATCACTGCAAGTTCGAGGCCAGCTTGGCCTGCACAGAAAGACTCTGACTAAAATAAATCAAATTAAATTAAATTAAATTAAATTAAGCTCAGCACCAGAAAGTTCACACTTGAGAAATAACATTTGCATGCACTGATGCAAAAAGGCTTCCAGCGGCAACCCTTGCCGCATATCTCACTACAGGGAAAGATCTTGAGTACAAAGCACCCAGCCACTGGTTTCCTTCTCCACTACCCTCCCCCAAGAAAGAAAAATACAGAAAAAAGCACCCAATCACTTGTCATCTGAAAGTTGACTGTAGAGGAAGGAAGTCTTAGTGTAGTCAGTGTGAGAAAGCCTGTATTGTCTCTCTAATCTTGTGGAGCATAAAAAGAGTCACAACTATGAGAAGGCCAAAAGTGAGTAGTTTGTGTGAGAAAATCTTCACGCAGTAGTGGAGCCTCAGGCAGCAAGAACACCTACACTGGTGTGGTGGGTGGTACATGCCTGCAATCCAGCACTCTGGGAGGATAAGGAGGACCGCAATTTCAAGCCTAGCCTAGGAAATTTAGCAAATTAGGTAAACCCTGTCTGAAAATAGAAAGTAAAAAAGACTGGGATGTACATCTGTGCAAAGGTCCTGGGTTTAATCCCTACTGCTGAACACTGAACACAGCGGGAGGAGAAAGAGAGAAACTGAGAGGGAGACCTGCCTCACAATCTCATAAAGGCCAGCCTGGGCCGTAGCAGAAGACTCTTCCTTGCACCTTCCTGGCTGGGCCTGGACCCATGTGTTGTGGTCATACCTCATGAGTTCAGAAAAGATTTGAGCTCCAGGCTGGTTTCCTGCTCATGCTGTTCCTCCTGCTCAACTTCTGGAGTGCTGGTGTTATTGGGCAGGGGGACCAGAGTCTGTTTGTGAGTTCCAGATTCTTGTTCGTGGCAAGCAAAGATTCGAAAGGACGAATTTAGGGCCCTAAGGAAATTTATTTAAGTAACAAAAGAAGAGGAAACTGGTTCTGCCACGTGAATGAGAGCCAAAAAGGGAGGGGGGTAGGGAGCAAGGGACAAGAGAGAGCAAGACTGGGAGCTTGTGGTGTCGTTTTTATTTATTCTGTCTC
>PVJO010022172.1:16018-28665 GCA_004026905.1 Hystrix cristata | reverse complement strand
GGGAAAATATGGAAAATGATGAATGAACCTGATATAAATAGGGGGGGAGGGAGGAGAGGGGAGGGGCGGAGGAGAGGGGGAGAACCAAGATGTACCATGTATAGGTACAGAATAAATGTAATGAATGTGATCAATGTATGTAGAATGTACCAATACATGCTCTTGGTTTAAAATAAATAAAAAAAAATAAAAAAAAAAAGAATCTGTGGTGCAAGAGACCCTTTCCCCTATCGCCAGGCTCTGTGAGCCCCACCGGCCGGCTCTCACTCGCAGTGCCTGCCCTTGCTGCCTTGCCTGCACTGTGCCGGCTCTGAGGACCTGAGGAGCCTCCCACAGGACACCCCACACCATGACGATGGGTCAGATGGAGGGCACATGGGATTTCCTCAGGTGAAGGTCTTCGGCTCCCTGAGCCTCAGGCCCACTCTGAACCCGAGGCACTATGACCACTTTGTGTCATTTATGAGTCCACCTGCCACAACCCACGTGAAGCACAGGAAGTGGACACAAGGGTCCTATGCGACTGCTGGTTGGCATTCTGTATTCTTACTACTTATAGCAGAATCCCCGCACAAAAAACCCGCTGTGACTGCAAACGATGCAAGGACATGACAGCCTTGCTCCGGAAGGCATCGCGCCAGCCCCAGGGGCAGCCGCTGGCCAGGCCAGCGAAGGTGGGTCAGGGACACAGGTCAGGACACAGAGACCCCACAGAGGCGCTGCCTGGGGAGCTGGGGCTGCAGCTGCTCCCACATCCCCTGGAAGAACGAGAGCAGAGCACAGAGCCAGAGAGGCGCTGGGTGGGGACAAGAGCTGTCCGCATGCAAGGACCACACCTGCCAGCGGTCATTCACACACTGCAGGAGGGCACCCCACAAGCGCGCATCTGGCCACGGGGCTCACGGTACCTGACACGATGTCACTTGTCATGCCATGAATGCTTGTCACACTGTGCTGCTGGGAGCAAGAGACAGTACACCTGCCCAATGCAGACATGGTCCTGGCAGCCAGAGCCACGGCAGGCTGGACCTGCGGTGTGGGCTCCGTGCGTCCCGCACCAGCTGGGCCACATGAACTCAGTCCTGAGCCACTCGATGCTGTTCTCTGCCCAGACCCAGTGTGAGCCTCCCTCAGAGCAACCCCACCACGTCTCCCAGCAACTCACCAGGCGAATCTGCCCTTCCGCTGTGAGGCCTGCAGTACTCACCCAAGCTTCTGCAGCTGGCACGCCGGCCACCGGGCCTTGTCACAGAGGGCGCTGACTCCCGCATCTCCCAGGGCGTTCTCCCCGACGTAGAGTCTGGTCAGCGAGCAGCTGGCGCTCAGGACGGAAGCAAGGTCCTCACAGCACACAGACGTGAGACAGCAGCTCACCAGCCTTCCGGGGACAGGAGAGTCAGGGCCCCACGTCCGGCACTCCCTCCAGGCCTGGGAGACCCGGACCCTGCTAACCCAAACCCAGGCTGGCTCTGCAGCTGCTCCCTGTGTCTTTTGCTACAATAAGAGGCAAGCACCTGCAAGGCCACATCTCCCAGCTCCCTGGACTTATTTTTTCATAGTAAGATAAGCAATAGACAAGGTGTTATTGCCTGTGTCTAGATGTCCCCCAAAGCCTCATACAGTCATGGGGGGATTTTCAGAGATGGCTGGTTCTAGAGCGTGTGATGCTAGATAGAATATAAGGGACCAAAAGAGGGCTGCTGCTTGCGGCCTCACTGCCTTCCGCGCCGCTGCCTTCTGCCCACCATGGACTGTTTCTCCTCTGCAGTGCCCTCTGCCTGCCACCCCACCTTGGGTGCCTTGGGGCCAGCCACCTATGAACTGAAACCTCTACAAACTGTGAGCCAGATAAACCTTTCCTCCTTTAACTTTAAGTGTCAAATATTTTGTCCCAGCAACAAGAAAGTAGTGAAGACACCAGGTTTCATCAAAATATGCAGTGAATATTTTTTTAATTTTTAGTTTATTACAGTAAAAGACACATTGCAATGAATTCCCCTCATAAGAGTCCTGCTTCCTTCAAACACACTTATCCTGTCACCTTGCCACTTTCTGAAGCAGTTCTAGAAGTAAATGCATGAGTGACTTTATAAGGTGTGATCAAAAATACAGTGAGTGCTGTTGCCGAGCGCCAGCCGAAGGAAGGCAGCTCATAAACACAACACTACGTCTTCCTACGCCTCATTCGCCACGGCACCCCGCAACTTCCGGCTCTTCCCCCATGTCGAAATGACCATGGAAGGTAAACATTTCACATTCGTTCAGGATGTTGAGACAGCCAGGATGGTGCAATGAAAGACAAAAGAGGACTCAGAGCTGCTGCAGAAGGCAGCAAGGACATGGGACGAGTGTGCTGAAGCAGGGAGTTTTGGGGGGTTAATGTGTCTTTTACTGCAATGATTTTTTTAATTAAACATCCACTGTAGTTTTTGATCATGCCTACGATAAAATCTGCCATTTCAACCGCTTCTTAGTGCACAGTTCCATGGCCTTGCATATGTGCACACTGTTGTTAATCATCTCCACCCAGCTCCGGAACTATCTTTATCTTAGACAGCTGAGACTCTGCGCCCTCAGTAATTCCCACGTCTCCCTTCCCAGGCCTGGCAGTCGCCCTTCTTCATCCATCTCCGAATTCATCTGCTCTCTTCTGTACCTGAGAGTAGTCTGCAGTGCTGCCCTTTGGAGACAGGGTAGCCTCGCCCGACACAGACGCCCCAGGCAGGCCACATGTCATGAAGCCCGGACGTGTTTGCACGCCCACTTTCCACCCGCTCTTCCCTGAACAGGCGTGTGGGTTGTTTCTACCAGCTGGGTGTAGTTCCAGGTGCTGCTTTGGACACGGTGTTCACTGTGCTTTGTGTTGCTCATGTGTACGCAGAGTGGGACTGCTGGCCCAGGGATGGCACCATGTGTGACTGCTTGAGAAATGTCACACAGCCTTCCCCAGTGGCCACATTCCCACTCGCAGCCACACGCAGAGTCCCAGTGTGTAGTCACACCCTGTCCACACCTGCTTTCTAATCTCCTTCCTCACTTTTCATTGTGTTTTCTGTAACAGCTGTGCGTCAGCCCCACGATTCCCAGCTGCTTTTCCTCCTCCTCGGAGCCCGGGTCTCCTGGGGCTGCTGCTCCCAGCAGGCGGGTCGGGGACTCTGACACAGTGTCCCCTTCTCAGCAGGCCCTCTGTCTGCCGACTGCCATCTGCTGTCTGCTGTCCGTCCCCACCACATGCCCCTGTTTTTCCCCCAGCATCTCTGCTCCCAGAGTATGCACCAGAGGTGCCACGACCCACCAGAGCTTGCCGAGGCAGCAGAGCGGGTGTGCCAGCCCCTGGCACAGGAGCCCGGCCCCGAAGTCACCCAGGGGGTTGTCGCTCAGGTCCAGCTCGACCAGCTTCTGGCTGCTGCTCAGGACGGAGGAGAGATCGGAGCAGCATTGATGGGAGAGGCCGCAGCGCCCCAACCTGCATGCACAGAGCAGCAGCGTGGGGACATGGCCTCCGCCCACAGCCACGGTGAGGGGATGCAGACAGGGGCTGCAGGGGACCCAGCCCCAAAGCCTACTCCCCTGAGGATGTCCACCTCAGCTGTGGGGGAGAGACATCCCTGAGCTCCCAGTGCGTGCTACACACACACACCCGATGCTCACGCACCACCCTCACCAGAGTCTCCGGATGCTGCAGCTGGGGCTCCGCAGCGTCTCGCACAGCACGCTCAGACCCGGGTCTCCCAGGATGTTGTCACTGAGGTCCAGTTCGGTGAGGTTCCGCGTGGCACTCAGAGCAGAGAAGAGGCCGCGGCAGAAGCTAGGGGTCAGAGAGCAGCTTGGCGACCTGGAGGGGAGGAGGGGCGAGAGCTGGTCACAGATGCTGGGGCACCATGTGGGGCGAAGAGACCGTCACCACAGGGTGTCCTGGCCCAAGACTGTGATCCCAGCCCAGGGAGGCTGAGGCAGAAAGGTCAAGGGTCTGAACCCAGCTAGGGCAACTCAGCGACTTAGTGAGACCCTGCCTCAACAAGGGCTGGGGATGAGGCTCCATGCAAAGGTCCTGGGTTCAAGCCCAGGACCTTTGCATGGAGAAAGAAAGAGGGAGGGAGGGAAGGAGGGAGGAAGGAGTCACAAATCCAGACACTCATGGAGAAACAAACAGGCTGAGTGCTGAGGCCAGACAGTGCTGTGAGCTGACTGCTGGTGGGAAGAACGCAAGCCTTGGACGGAGCTGAGCAGCCCCCCGGGAGTCCCTAACCCTTGCCGTTAGCTGTCCTGCCGTGGCTGGGCCGCCATGAACTGAGGCAGTGCCGGGGGCCAGCACATCAGTCGGGATCTTGCCACCCTCTCCAGGGCCTCGTGGGACCCTTGTCCACATAGTGTACACAGAGATCTGGGTGGGCCCTGCCCTCTGTGCTCCTGATGGACGCCCGTGGACACCCTCGCTGCCCCCAGGGGTGCTGGTGACACTGCCCTGCCCAGGACGGAGTGGCTTCACACCCACAGCTGCGCCTGCCACTGTGCTCCACCCAGGACCTACGCTGTGTGGTGTCCTTGTCCCCAGGACCACAAGGTTAGAGGTGGGGGGGACCCGGTGGGGGCTCATGAATAAAAGGGACCCCAGAATGCAGCAAGAGGACTCAGCAAGAACGCAACACCTGCAGTCCAGGCTGGGTCCTCCCCTGAGCCCTAACGCTGGTCCTGTGACCACGCGGTGGCAGGGTGTCTGAGCCACCGGTGTCCTGTCCCGGGACAGAGCCCACAAGGACTGGGATGGCACCTGCTTCCTATCTCCCATCAACACAGGCACACCACTACCCCGCACTGCCCGCAGGTTATCACCCAGACCCCTCTGCACCCTGGGCTGTACCCTGACTGTCCCTGAGCACAGCCGGGTCCCCTGGCCAACAGGAAAGCTGTCCTGCAGGTGACAGCAACCCAGGGAGGGCAGGCCCTCTGGCTGGGATGGAGAGGCCCGGCCTCCCAAGGAGGTTAAACCCAGATGTCCACTCAAGCTACCGTGGAGATGCCCAGGTGTGGGTCACAGAGGGGCTGGGTGCCAGCCAGCCGACCACATCCCTGCATGGATGGCACACAGATCCAGCACCCTGCAAGGGCACAGGGTGCTTCTGGGGACTCCCTGGTGCTCAGCCAAGTGGGGATCCAAGAGTCTCACCTGAAGGGACGGCAGAGTGGCGCTTGTCAGAGACAAAGGCGAGGAGGGCGAGAAGGGAGTGAGACTGACTGCCCCTCAGTCTCAGCCACGCAGGAAGCTTAGTAGCTGCCCCTGCACAGTTACTACAGCTAACAATCATGCGCTTCCCGAAATGATAACGTTCTCACCATGCCAGAAAGAAGCGGCAGCTGGTGACCTGACCGATATGTTGACAGACTTGGTGGGAACCCTCCTCAGTCCACCCCCCAGGGCTGGGTGGAGCCCAGGGGCACACCACACACCCCACGGGACAAAGGGTGGGGCTTGGACCCCTGCACTGCACAACCCTCCCTCTTGTGGTCCAGCTACCATCCACCAATTTAAAATAAAAGATACAGATCTTCGGACCCATGCTTGAGCCAGTAGGTCGGGACGCTCCCAGGTGGCCGATCTGCACTGGCTCGGCCCGCGCACCAGCAGGGTGAACTCAAATAAGGTGGGAAACATCTTGGACAGAAAGCACTGTTGCCTCCTCTCTCCCTTGCTAGTGGTCTTTTTTTTCTTTTTCATTTCTCTTCTGATCCAAGTTATCACTAACTGGTAAAGCCAACAATACCCACACCACTAAGGAAGTTTTAGAGACATAAACAATAAGGAGACATGGGCAGGCTACCAAAGATCTCCCAGAGAGCTGCAGTCTGACAACTGCCCCCAGACTCCACACTTGGAGGCCAGGATCAACATAGTACCCAGCACTGACCACTGCAGACTCAGTAGGGCTAACAATCATAGAATCAGATTTCTGCCTGCAGCCCCCACAGAGTGGTGGCCATCAGAGAAATCTCACTATATGTGTATGTGTACCTAACATATGTACATATTGGTTTGGTTTCTCTTTTATTTTCTCTCTCTCTTATTCATCCTGTTACCTGTCTGATGCATTCTCTTGTCTACATATTCTTTCTTCTTGTTGTTGTTTTGGTTTTTACTTTTGTTGACTACTACCTTGCTCATATCTCTCCTTCCTCAACCAAATGCTGTGATTTTTCCTTTTCTTTTCATTTTCTCTCTCCCTTTCATTTTTCATACGAGTAAATATTGTCTAGATTCTACATGGTTTGACCCACTAGTCTCTCCTTTCACTCTTCCCAAACTATCTACTCAAGTCTCCCAAAGTATAAGTAACACCCTATTTTAAGTTTTACATCTATTAGAACTTTCTTCATTACCTCTGTACCTTTTCCTATCCCTCATTATCCCTGCTACAAACAGGGTAAAAACCACTCTACTAACAGGATACCCACTACATACAAATTCCTGGTTTATAATGGATTCTGCTTTATAACGGTGTCAACCTTGCTCTTATGGTTAAAAATACAAAGTTAATATCTACCACAGTCGGTCAATTTCATGAATGTAATTGATGCTATTGCTAATGTACTAGTGTAACAAGTGTGTCATACAGGTTATAACCAGTTGTACTTTCTCATATGGTAGTACTGTAATTATCTGTGGTAATAATCATTAACATAATCCAGGGTCGTGAGACAACCACAAAAGCCAAGAATCACATATACCTAGAAGACACCAAACGAACAGAATTCTCCTTAGAAAGCATTGATATTTGTCTTCCAGTAACCTCCCATAATCAAAATATAAAAATCAGCAGTAAAACTAAAAGGGAGGAAATACATATAGATACAAAGTAAATGATGAGACCCAGAAGTAAAATCCAACCCCAGACCCCCATCTCACACAGAACAAATCCAGACGACAACAAAATAGAGGAAATTGGAAAACATTCAACCAAACTTTCAGAAATGATAGCAGCAGAAGTTAAAAAACAGATGGATAAGGTTATAGAGAACATCAGATTAGAAATAATTGGTGAAGCTAAGAAAGACATGACGATCATAAGGAAAGACCTGCTTAGTGAATTTAGAGTAGACACAGATTAAAAAAAAAACAGAAGAGCTTAGAAAAACAATGGAAAACTTGACCACTCAATTTAGGAAAGAAGCGGAACCCATGAAACAGATCCAAACAGATGTCCAAGAAATCAAAAACTGCCTTAAATGTCTATGCAGTAGATTAAATGAAAGTGAAGACAGAATCTCAGAACTAGAAGACAGGACTGCACTTCATGACCACGAAA
This sequence comes from Hystrix cristata, assembly GCA_004026905.1. Taxonomy (NCBI): domain Eukaryota; kingdom Metazoa; phylum Chordata; class Mammalia; order Rodentia; family Hystricidae; genus Hystrix; species Hystrix cristata. The sequence continues at coordinate 21,364 of PVJO010022172.1, read as the reverse complement.
AGGAAAACTTCTTAAAAATAACTAGAGACTATGAGAAATCAATACAACTGCAAGATGATGCAAAGAAGAACAACATAAGATTGTTCGGAGTGAAGGAAAAAGAAGGAGACAATGCAAAGGATCTAAAAAGATTATTCACAGACATAATGACAGAAAACTTCCCAAGCATGAGAAGAGAATTTGACATGCAGATAAGTGAGGCATATAGAACCCCAATTACCCACGACCAAAATAAATCTACCCCAAGACATATAATAATCAAGATTCCAGAAATTCAACAAAACAAGAAAATACTGAAAATTGTTAGAGGAAAAAAAAAAACAAATCACCTATCAAGATAAACCCATCAGAATCACAGCAGACTTCTCAACACAAACCCTTAAATCAAGGAAAGCCTGGAGCAAAATATTTCAAGCCTTAAAAGAAAATAATCTCCAACCCAGATTGATGTACCCAGCTAAACTATCTTTCAAATTCAATAATGAAATAAGATATTTCCATGACAAAGAACAACTAAAGAAATTCATGAACTCCAAACCACCTCTAAAAAATATTTTGAAAGATATCCTACAAAAAGGAAAAAGGAAACTATAATTACAAGGACACTAATAAATAATAATCCACTTGGAAAGACAAACAGTCAAACTGAGGTGAAACACAGAACCAACAACAGAAAAGATCTATGACAAAGATAAGTCAATACATAACAGCTGTAACCATTGATGTAAATGTTCTCAACTCACCAGTCAAAAGAAACAGACTAACAGAATGGATCAAGAAACAAGATACATCAATATGTTGCATACAAGAAACACATCTAACTCAAAAGGAAATTCATAGACTGAAAATCAAAGGATGGGAAACAGTATTTCATGCAACAGGAACCCAGAAAAAAGCAGGGGTAGCTGTCCTAATCTCAGACAAAATGAACTTCAAACCAAAACAGATCAAGAGGGACAAATGTCACTACATACTTCTCAAGGGAAAACTCCAAGAGGAAGAAATAACAATCATTAACATTTATGCACCAAATATCATGCACCTAACTACATAAAACAGATATTAAGGAACATGAAAGATCAAATAAATACTAATACAATTATAATGGGAGACTTCAATACCCCACTGTCACAAATAGACAGATCAACTAGACAAAAACTTAACTAAGAAATATCAGAACTGAATCAAATCTGTGAACAAATGGACTTAGCAGATATATACAGAATGTTCCACACAACAACAGAATACACATTCTTCTCAGTTGCACATTGGACATTCTCCAAATAGACCACATACTAGCTCATAAAGCATGTTTAAGTAAATGTAAGGGAATTGAAATTATACCATGCATACTATCAGACTATAGTGCAAGAAAACGAATTCAATGGTAACAGAGAACGAAAATACCACATAAACACTTGGAAACTAAATAACATCCTTCTGAACAACAGCTGGGTCACAGAAGAAATTAAAGAAGAACTTAAGCAATTTATTCAGTTTAATGATAATGCCAATACAACATACCAGAACCTATGAGATACAATGAAAGCAGTACTATGAGGGAAATTCATTGCATTGAACTCCCACATCAGGAAGACAGAAAGAGCCCAAATAAACAATTTAATGTTGAACCTCAAACATCTAGAAAAAGAAGAACAAATCAAACCCAAAGCTCATTGGAAAGAGGAAATTATTAAGATCAGAGCTGAAATTAATGCAATTGAGACTAAGAAAACAATACAAAAAACCAATGAATCAAAGAGTTGGTTCTTTGAAAGAATAAATAAAATAGACAAACCCCTAGCCACTCTTATCAAAAAAAGAAAAGAAAAGACCCAAATCCATGCAATAAAAAATGAAAAGGGTGAAGTCACAACTGACCCTATGGAAATCCAAAGGATCATCAGCACCTACTTCAAGAACCTCTACTCAAACAAGATGGAAAACACTGAAGAAATGGACAGATTCTTAGAAACATATGAACTACCAAAACTGAATCAAGAAGAGATAAATGTTCTAAATAACCCAATATCAGCCATTGAAATTGAAGAGATAATTAAAAACCTACCAACAAAGAAAAGCCCAGGTCCTGATGGTTTCACAGCTGAATTCTACAAGAAGTTCAGAGAGGATCTAATACCACTATTCCTCAAACTCTTTAATGAAATTGAAAAGGAAGCAGTACTTCCAAAATCATTCCTGGAAGCCAGTATTACCCTGATACTAAAACCAGAAAAAGATCTCACCAAAAAAGAGAACTACAGACCAATTTCCCTAATGAACATAGATGCAAAAATTTTTAATAAGATACTAGCAAACAGAATGCAACAGTGTATCAAGAAGATTATACACTACGACCAAGTAGGATTCATCCCGGGGATGCAGGGATGGTTCAACATATGCGAATCAATACATGCAATACACCATATCAACAGAATCAAAGACAAAAGTCACATGACCATCTCGATAGCTGCAGGAAAAGCATTTGATAAAATCCAACACCCATTTATGATAAAAACCCTACTGAAATTAAGAATAGATGGTCTATATCTAAATTTGATAAAATCTATCTATGACAAACCAACGGCCAACATCACACTAAATGGTCAGAAACTTGAAGCTTTCACACTAAAATCTGGAAGACAAGGCTGTCCACTATCACCACTATTATTCAATAGAGTTCTAGAAACATTAGCCAGAGCAATCAGGCAAGAGAAAGAAATAAAAGGGATAAAGATAGGAAAGGAAGAAGTTAAACTATCATTATTTACAGATGACATGATACTCTACATAGAAGACCCCAAGAATTCCACCAAAAAACTTCTAGATTTAATAATTTTATTCAGTTGCATAGCTGCATACAAGGTCAACACCCAAAAGTCAATAGCATTCCTACATATCAATAACAAACTCACTGAGAAAGAAATAACAGAAGATATTCCTTTCACAATTGCATCCAAAAAAATGAAATACTTAGGAATCTATCTAACAAAACAAGTAAAAGATCTTTTCATTGAAAACTACAGTACTCTAAAAAAGGAAATTGAAAGGGATTTCAGACATTGGAAACATATCCCATGTTCCTGGGTCGGAAGAACCAATATAGTGAAAATGGCCATACTTCCTAAATTACTATACAGATTTAATGCAATTCCAATCAAAATTCCAATAATATACTGCATAGAATTAGAAAAGGCAATCATGAAATGTACCTGGAACCAGGAGAGACCAAGAATAGGAAAAACAATTCTGTGCAACAGGAATAAGGCAGGAGGCATCACAGTCCCCAACTTGAAATTATATTATAAAGCTTCTGTGATAAAAACAGCATGGTACTGGCACGAAGACAGCCCAAGGACCAATGGAACAGGCTAGAAGATGCAGAAATAACTCCAAACACGCTCAAATATCTCATCTTTGACAAAGGAACCAAACACCCTCACTGGAAGAAAGATAGCCTCTTTAATAAATGGTGCTGGAAAAATCGGCTTACTACATGCCAAAAACTAAAACTAGATACATGTCTCTCACCATGTACTAAACTAAGATCGAAGTGGATCAAAGATCTAAACATTAAAACAGAAACACTAAATCTCCTGGAGAATAAAATAAGAAGAACTCTCGAAGACATAGGGGTTGGAAAAAATTTATGAACAGAACCCAGACTGCATGGGAAATAATACAAAGAATCGATGCTTGGGAGCACATCCTATTAAGAGGCTTTTGCACTGCAAAAGAAATTACTAATAGAGTGGGGCAAAAAATCACAGAGTGGGAGAAAATTTTTGCCAGCTGTCCCTCAGACAAAGGTCTAACATCTAGAATATATAAAGAACTAAAAAAAAAAACCCCAAATTTAAAGACCCTATCCAAAAATGGGCATCTGAAATGAATAAACATTTCTCAGACAAAGAAGTAATAACAGCAAATAAATATGTGAAAAAATGTTCAACATCATTGGTCATTTCGAGAGATGCACATCAAAACAACACTAAGATACCATCTCACTCCAGAAAGAACAGCTATTATCAAGAAATCAACCAATAACAAGTGCTGGTAGGGCTGTGGGGGAAAAAGGAACCCTCCTCCACTGTTGGTAGGAATGTAGGCTAGTCCAACCACTGTGGAAATCAGTGTGGAGATTCCTCAGAAAACTACAACTAGAGTTTCCATTTGACCCAGCTATTCCTCTGCTTGGTATCTTCCCAGGAGAATTAAAATCATCATACCACAGTGATATATGCACAACCATGTTCACAGCAGCACAATTTGTAATAGCTAAGTCTTGGAAACAACCTAAATGCCCAACAACTGATGAATGGTAAAGAAGATGTGGTTTTTCTACACAATGGAGTACTACCCTGCCATAAAGAAGGATAAACTAGAGTCATTTGTATGTAAATGCATGTTCCTCAAGAACATACTATTAAGTGAAATAAAGCAGACACTTATCAGTACACATCAAATTGTTTCTCTGATATGAGAAACCATAAGTGTAAATAAGGACAAAGGAGTATAATAGATATTATGTAAAAAAAAAAACCAGATACAGTATTCAAAAGAGAGGAGAACTAGATAGGGAAAAGGGGGATAAAGAAGGAAGGTTAAAAGAAAAGTAAGATGAAAGGGGAAAAAATGGAAAAAGGTAAATAAACTTGTTGCAAATAGAAAGGGGTGAGTGAATGGAAGGGAGGGGAGGGGAAGGGGGGGAAAACCAAGATACATCATGTACAGGTACAAAATAACCATGTTGATTATGATTATTATGTATACAATGTACCAATACATGTTCTTGGTAAAAATAAAAATTTTAAAAATTTTTTAAAAAATAAAAATAAAAGATACAGCCAAGTAGCGCACACCTGTGATCCTGGCTACTGGGGAGGCTGAGGCAGAGGAAGGCAAGTTTAAAGCCATCCTCCTGACATATAAGGTTGGTCAATGTAGCAAGATCCTGTCTCAAAAAAAGGATCTGAGGCTGTATCTCCATGGTAGAGTGACCCTTAGTTCAATCCCCAGTACCATTCAATTAATCAATCAATCAAATTTGAAAGCCCACATGGGAACATAGAGGGAGGGATCTCACATCTGCCCTGCTCCCCTTGACCCACCAGTATGACCTTGGTCCCAGTGCAGCCATGTCCTGCTCACCACCTACACACTCACTGCACCCTCACCTGCACACTCACCTGCACACTCACCTGCACCCTCACCTGCACTCTCCTGCACACTCTCCTGCACCCTCACCTGCACACTCTCCTGCACACTCTCCTGCACCCTCACCTGCACACTCACTGCACACTCCCCTGCACCCTCCCCTGCACACTCACTACACACTCACTGCAC
>PVJO010022172.1:0-15918 GCA_004026905.1 Hystrix cristata | reverse complement strand
CAGCACAAAGGCTCTCCCGAGATGTGGGCCCCTCAGCCTTGGACTCTGGCCTCCATAACTATGATAAATCAAGCTGGTCCTCTAAATGACCCGGCCTCAGGCATTCTGTTAGAGCAGCCCAAGCTGGATCAGGACAGTGACTCGGGCCTCCCAGGAGACTGAAAACCTCCTCAGGCAACCTCCTGCTTGTGCTTTCCTCATCCCATTTATCCATGAGACATGAAAGACTGATCTCTCCAATGAAGGAGCTTGGTGAAACGAGTGATAGTGCCGTTATCACGTGGAATTGCAACAGTATTTGGAAGACAGACAAAAAGAGAGGAGAGGATGTAAGTACCCAGAAAAGCAGCCAGAAAGCAACGGGCAGCCCTCACCTGTAAGCCCCAGTAGCCAGCGGGCCTGCGCCCTCCTGCGCCTCTTCCTCCTCCTCCTTGGGCGAGGTGTGCAGGAAGCCCAGGGAAAGGGTCTGCACGCTGTGGCAGTTTCTGATGCAGAAGGATGACACCACGTGGTCCATGCGGGTGGAGAGGTTGACCTCGATCTTGGGGAAGTGGCCCATGGCCCTGTGCACGAAGCCCTCCTCCTGTGTCTCATACAGGCAGTAGAAGAGCTCCAGCTGACTGGGCTGTGCCTGCAGCTTCTTGGCCTTGGCCTTGGCCTCGATCCACCTCAGCAGCTCCACCCTTATCTGCTGGGAGATCTTGCAGCTCAGCTTCTTTTCCAAATAGGAGGCCCTCTCCTGGTTGATGAGGCCGAAGAGGAAACGGACAACAAAAATCAGATAGCCCTTCTCGAACTTGCCGTAGTTTTCCAGGAGGACAGCCACATCCCGGCCGGGAAGCTCCACGAAGCGCCCCGCCGTCCCGTGCCCTTCCTCCTCTTCTAGCACATAGTACATGGCAGCAAAGAACTCCTGGAAGGTCATGTGCACGAAGCTGTAGAACTTCTCGCAGTCCACCTCCTTTTGGAACAGGCTCATCCTCAGGAAGGCAGACACATCCACCTCCTGAAGGCCGTGGCTCCTCAGGTCGCGCTCCTCAAACAGGACCTTCTGGTTCCAGATGCCGTCGGCAGCCAGGGAGCAGAGCCCACGGAGGTGTGCGGAGAGCTGGTGCTCGTGGCTGCCACCCCGGGCCTGCAGCAGGCAGGACAGGAAGAAGACGTACACGGCTGTGGTGGTCTTGGAGGTCTGGGCCAGGCTCTCGCCGCTGTCCATGCGCTGCTTGAGCCCAGTGCACACAATCCAGCAGACCAGGGGGATGAAGCACATGGTGAACAGCACCTCGTTCTCCTGGATCAGCGCGAAGGCAGCGCGAGCCTGCACCTCACCCGAGAAGTACTTGAAGAAATACTCCCTCCGCCGGGCCTCAGAGAAGCCCAGGACCTCGACGTGGCGTGGCCGCTCCAACAGGTGCTGCAGCTTCTCCAGGGCAGCTGGCCGAGTAGTGATGAGCAGCGAGGCCTCGGGCAGCAGCCTCTTCCGGATGAGGCTGCCCAGCAGCACATCCCCCCGAGAGGCTTCCTGCCAGTCCGTACACAGCGCCCCAGCGTGCTCGTCGAAGGCACCCTGCAGCTCGTCGAAGCCGTCCATGAGGAACAGGATCCTGGAGGACTTCCTCACTATCCGGCCCACTGGGGGGCTGGGGTCGGGGCAGCAGCTAGCAATCAGGTCCCTCAGGCTCCTGGACGTGGCGAGACTCACCTCGCGGCAGTGGATGTAGAACAGGTAGTCAAACTTGTCCTGGAAGAGCTTCCCCGACGCCCAGTCCAGCATGATCTTCCTCGCTAGGATGGTTTTCCCGATGCCGGCCGCACCCTGCACCACCACGGTGTGCACGGGCTCCGAGGATTCGTCCTCGGGGTCAGCATCGAACAGTGACTCCAGCCTCAGGGGGGCCGGGAGGCCGTCCCGCAGCCTGCCCCGGCCCATGGCCAGCAGCTCCCGCTCCCGCTCCTGCCGGCTGGGGTGCTCCCGGACCAGCTGCAGGCGCGTGTAGCGCTTGTTGAGGTTCACGCTCTCCCCCAGGCGCGCATTCCGGTCCTCGATGCAGTGGAACCTGCTCCTCACGTGTCGTCTGTACGTCCTGCTGAAATCTGCAACAACACAGAGGGTCACGTGCTGGGCAGAGGCCAGGCTGGGCCGAAACAGGGGCCTGGCTCTCTGCAGGGGTCAGGGACAATGAAGACCCAGGAGCACTAGCACACATGCTAGTGTGGCCAGCTCAAGAACATGCCTCCCCATGTGCACACACATTACCACTGTGTCCAGGTGTCACCTAGGACAAATTCATATCAAAGCAACAAAACAGGGGCCAGAGGCAGTGGCACAGGGACAGAGGGACAGGAGGTGACTTTTCCATCCACTGCCTGTCTGTGAAGGACCCTAGGGACTCTGAGCCAGCTCTTCCAAGAGCAGAGGGCCAACACTGCAAGTGCAGCCACCAGCAGGGAAGTCTCCTCCTGTAGTCTGCAGCCCAGGTCTCTTAAAGCCTCAGCACCTGCCCTCGCTCTGGGCCTCCCAGCACCCGTGCACACCCGGATCTGCCTTTCCTCTGTGCCAGGTCTTGTACCCCAGGGTGGGGGAAGCTGCTCTGCTCTGGCGCCTGCCCACCCAGGCCAGGGACCCCAAGTCCAAGCACCACCTTTCTTCTTTTTACAGATGGAGATTCTGGAAAGGAAACCCAGGAGGCCCATCCACTCCTCTTCAATGCTGTCTTCCTGGCACTCCACCGTGGGGTTATCTGAACACAGAGGAAAAACAGGGTCAAAACCAGAATTCCCAACACAGGTGTACACAGGTCAAAGACACCATCCCTGGAAAATTCCCAAGGGAAGCACAGCTCTGATGCAGGAGACAGCGGGGCTGGCAGAGACCACAGGCAGATCCTGCACTCCCTGATGGAACAGAGCGTCACATAAGCGCACGCGTGCGTGCGCGTGCACACACACATGCCATATCCAACTGCAGAAGCACTTTCCCAGGCACAAAATCAATCAGCAAACTCAAGGCAGGCAGCATCTTCATCACCGGCTGTCTGTGGCCGGCCCTGGACCCTGATTTGAGACCTCTCCACGATCTCCAGACCCTCAGGCAGGGGAGGCTCCAACGAGGCTGTCCTTCCCTGGCCCCACCGCCTACAATCCATTTCACTCACATCTGCACTCTCAAATCAAACTTTCCAGGCCTCCCAGGCTGAGAGTCCTGGCACTGGGGGTGGGGCTCAGTGTTAGAGCCTTGCCCTGCTTGTGCAGGGCCTAGGTTCTACCCCCAGCTCTGCGGAAACTAAGGAAATAAGTGAGAATTGCCTGTCTGTTTCATCTCTAGTTTGGCAGTGCATAACCCTGGCTGACTTTACATTCATCCAGGAAGATTTATACCGTGGAATCCTGACCTCCAGCCAAGAGATTCTTCTACACCCATCTGAGGTGCAGCCGAGGCCACTGTGCATTCAAAGTCCCCACGTGACCCCAACGTGACCCGAAGATGAGAACTCGGACTTAAGTCAGCAGACACGGATCCCACGTGGGCTTGACCCCCAGGGAAACACAGGCATGGAGCAGCGGCCAGCCCCAGCAACCACACAGGTGGGGTAGAATGGGTGCACAGGGCCCCAGAGCAGCAGAAATGACCCCTGCAGGGAGTCTGCTTCCCCAGAAAGCACAATGCAAATCCAAACATACCCAAACGGAGCCCCAACAAAGGTGACCAGAAGTCTAGCCCTAGCCCAGGAAAAGAAATGAAACTTTGATTTCATCTTTCCACTCAAGCCCAGCATGGCATCAACACAGCACCTGGGCTAGGAGGCATTCTCTGGCTTCATCCTGCCGTGTCTCTGATCTAAAGGGCCTCTGGGCAGAGAGAACTCTTCCAGGGTCACCACACTGACTTGGACGTAAGGATAATGCCAAGAAATACTCACTCATGAGCTCCAGAATGAACAACAGAATCCATAAAATCCTAGTGCGGTGTCTCTACACCTATGAAGATTATGCACCAATTTGCTACACGAAGCTGAAAGTGCAGAGTTGCCATATTTCATGACATGTGTGCCCCCGACGCCCCTGCTGCCCATCCCACTCCTACATCACCTCTCACCCATCACTGTTCCCCTGCCCTGCCACACGCCTCCTTGTCTGCCGGTCCCTCTTTATTCCTCCTTTCCACCATCAACAACTCACCGTCACCATGCTACGGCTCTCCAGGTTACTCTGCACCCTCCTGGCTTCCTTCCCTGAGCAGAGCCCAGGCCAGAAGGAAGACCCTCACCCCAACCCGCACGCAGGGGTTAAGGGGCACTCCGTGCCTTTCTCATCCCAGAGGTGGCTGTGGGAGACCATTCCCCACGGACTGAATAATTCTAAGTCAATTCTAATTCTTAGGAGGATTCCCTCCTAAGCCATGGAAAGAGCGACTCCAGGTAGGGGACCAGGCGAAACAGCGGCAGAGCAGGCGAGCGCTGGAGGAGGGCCCGACACCGACAACAACACCAGGGATCACACAAAACCGCAGCCCTCGCTCATATCCCAGGGGTCATGCTGCAGCTGGATTTTCTAGGGAGGTACGCGAAACAAACTGCTTTCCTTCATCTTTTGACAGCACAACCGTGAGAGGAAGAAAAAGGAAAAAGCCAAGATACTACAAGAAGTGATTTGTAAAACAGACTAACTTCTGCTCATGAAGAAACTCAACAAACAGTGAAAAGACACACAGCATGGGAGAAAGTATTTGCAAACCATGCATCTGAAGAGGAATTCATACCCAAATACATAAAGAACACTACGCATCAACAACAAGAAAAACTAACTATGAAGTAGAAAAAGGTTCAATAGCACTTTCTCTGAAGAAGCTGCCTAAATGACCAAGAAGCCCACGAAGAGATTTCAACGGCACCATTCACCAGGGAGATGCAAATCAGAACTCTGGTGAGTCACCACCTCCTACTTATTAGGATGATTGCAATAAGAAAGCAGAAAACACCAGATGGTCATGAAGACATGAAGAAATCAGAACTGTGCACACTGTGGGTGCGAATACAAAATCGTGCAGTTGCTATAAAAAGATCGCCTGGCAGTTCCTCAAAAAAATTAAACTGAGGATTGCAACACGATCCTGAAATTCCACATCCAGGCATAAACTCAAGAGTGCAAAGCAGACTGTGCACAAGACATCTGCACACTGGGGCTCATATGATCACCATTCACAACAGCAAAAGGTGGGGGTCGAACGAGTGCCCACTGACATGCAAACATAGAAGCTAAACACAGCATACGCAGGCGCACAGAGGAACAGCACTCAGTCTCACACTGGAGATGCTGACACGGCACCTGCCCGTAAACCTGGGGGCTCAACCACTTGGAACAAGCCAGTCACACAGACCGATGGCTCACGGCCCTTCGACAGGAACCTGAGCCACAAGTACAGAGGAACAGAAACCAGACCTGCGGCTCGCGGGTCATGAGCAGCCCTGGAGGAACCACCAAGAGTTTCCATTTCGCAAGACGCAAAGAACTCTGTAGATGGGTTGTGCAACATGTGGATCCACTTCCCACTGCACTGAGCGCCTGCACGCCAGTGAGAAGTGCACTCGTGTCCAGCATGCTCAGCCCACTCACCCCACTGTGGCTGGTCCCGCTTCGCCTTCTCATGCAGGTCTCTCCTGTTGATGGCGGCAAAGATCCACACGGCCATGGCCCATGCTCGCTCTTCTCCATTGAAGTCGATCATGGCGGTGGCCAGGTCCATGTGGTCCGCCTGCTCTGTCTGGCCCCTCGGGAGTGGGGTACAGCCCTTCTGTGGGGGGTAGTCCTCCAAATACATCTTGAATTTCTTAAAGTCTGTATAGTCCAGGTCCTCCAGGTAGCTGGCCAGCTTGCAGCGGGTGCTGGCCATGTTCCTCAGCAGCCCCAGGGAGCGCCCAGGGCTCAGGGCCAGGCTCCGATTCCAGGCATTTGGGTGCAGAGCGTCTTTCCAAGTCTCCACTCAGCCAAGCACAGGAGTGCAGGCCTGTGATCCAGCACTCAGGAAGCCAAGGCAGGAGGATGGCCACTTTGAGCTCAGCCTGGGCAACTTAGCGGCTTAGCAAGATCCTATCCAATTAAAAAAAAAAAAAAAAAAGGTAAAAGGGGTGGAGATGTAGCTCAGTGCAAAGGCCGTAGTTTCAAGCCCCAATATCACAAAAATGTCTCTACTCGGGGAGGACTAAGTTATCAAAATCTCAGCAAACTACACATACACGGAAACCACACAGGGTGCCCTATAAGTACACACAGTTTCAAGGGACAGTTTTAAAATTTTTCTTTGGCTTTTTGTTTGTTTGTCTGTTTTGAGACAGGGTCTCTATGTAGTGCAGGCTGGCCTTGAACCCACTATGTAGCCCAGGCTGGCCTCCAACTCACAGTGATCCTCCTGCCTCAGCCTCCCGAGTAGTAGGACTACAGTCAGCACCACCACACCTGGTGAAGTTAAAGAATTTTTAAACTCAGAAAACTCAAAGGAAAGCATGTCAGTTGATCATCATGAACCACCATTCTCCATTATGAAAAGTAAGCCAAGTGCTTCAAGCGAGCCTCGACCCAGGAGTACTCTGAGCCGTGAAAGAAAGCCGTCCTGCGCATGGAGTGAGAAAACAAGCACAGCCACAAACATGGCATCGTGCGCCTGGAGAGCAGACGCGGCGCCGCGAGACACCCCGAGACGGCTCTGTGGCCCGACCCGACCGACCCTGCAGACCTGCACAGTCCTGTCTGCGGGCCACGCGAAGAGTCGCTTCCCGGCTTCCGTCCAAGGCTGCCGTCCTGGCTGCCTCCACCTGGGAGAGGTGGCAAGACAGAGAGGCCGGGAGACAAGTCCCGTGGTCGGGGCTGGGGACGGAGAACACGGTGGCCACCGGGAAGGGCCGTCGCCTCCCCCCTTCCCTCCGGCCGCAGATCCCCGGACCCGGAGGCGTGGTGTGCACAGAACACACACAGCTCGCTCGTCTCCCGCGACGCCTCACTTCCTTCGGGGCTCCCCGCAGGCTGGGAGCTGCGCCGCAGGCGTGTGAACTCTGCCAGCACCTCCTCTGACAGCTCGCAGCCGGAAAGAAGCAGGGCCAGGATTTAGGTCAGAGGGCTGGGACTGTGTCTTCCACCATTAACTGCGTGTGTCAGTCTGACAGAAATAAGCCAGGTGTGTGTGTAATCCTAGCACTCTGGGAGACTGAGGCAGGAGGATGGCAAGTTTGAACCCCAGCCCGGGCGACTTAGCAGCTTAGAGAAACCCATCTCAATAAGAAATAAAAAGTGGTTTGATTCCCAGTATAAAAAAAAATTTAAAAATAGACAGAAATAAAAAAAATAGACAAATAAAAAAAAATAGATGGCTAAAGGCAAGCACACCCAGCATCAGGGGCTCTGTCTGTAACCCTGCCACTTCCTAGGTTGGACAGATGAACCAGCCAGCTTTGTTTGGGGTTGCCTCCTTCTAGATTCCCTCTGCTGGATTTGGCAAAAGTGTCACCTCAGTCCAGGGACATCAAGGAAGGGCCCTGGGGCACGGTGAGACTGCTGGCCGCCCACAGCGGCCTCCCACCCTGGCCAGGACTGGCTCCCCTGTGCAGCTGGGGCCTCCAGGCAGCGACCCTCCCATTCTGGTCCTCTCTCTGGCTGCCTGGTCTCCAGCAAGGTTCAGCCCTCCACCACCCCACTGCTTCCTTGAGGGGAAACGGGCTGCCGGCCACACAGCCCTCGTAATAATGCAGAGGACAGAGAGTCCCAGTACACAAGAGGACAGACCCTGCCTGTGTCCAGCCTTCCCGTGCACCCTGCTGCAGGAGCAGAACTCACCCCGATACCAGGCTGAGGGACAGTGGAGAGGAAACGACACGGATTTATAGTGGCCCCAGCCTACAGGGGCAGGAAGGATGTGGCTCAGCATGGGCACAGCGGCTTGCATCACAGGCAAGGCCAAGCCAGCACAGCCTGCAGCTGGGTTTTCCAGGCTGTGCCAACACGCCCTCCCTGGGCTGGACCCACTGTGCCCTCGGGGCTGGGACTGCCTCAGCCTAGCAGCCCTGCTGAGCCCTGGCAGGGGGACCACCCCGGGGCTCTTGTGGGTCCCTGCAACACTCACAACCGTCCTGGGGGTGCTGGACACTAGGTGCAAGCCAGGGAAGGAAGGTGAGGAGAGGCCAGGGCTGGCGTGAGGGCCCTGGGAGTGTGACCAGTCACTGGCGCCCAGAGCCACCCATCCCACGGGACGCAGTGGCAGATGGCAGCTTCTTGCCCAGGCAGTAGCTCCACTCCTGACCTGCAGACGCCCCATCGCTAGTGCATGTGGAACACCACAAGAGCCAGCCACACCATATCCTCAGGGAGCACCAACATCCACAGTGGAGGGCTGCAAGCACTGGCGTCTCCTGTGCCTCAGTGTCCCTCTCGGTGACATGGGGAGCGAGGACAGCACTTGTCCCAGAGACACCAAGTAAGTGGGTGGACAGAAGGGCTTGGGACACAGCCGGTGCTAGGCTCAGGTCTCAGTGTCCCCAAGGCTCCTGTGTGGAAGGGGACTGCACCATGGGTGCTTACTCACCAGTGGCTTCATCACTGATGGGATGAGAGCTGACTACAGAGGGGACGCCGGCTGGAGATGGTCACGAGGTACAAATCCCTGTCCCCGGCTCCTCCTATCCCTCTGCTCTCTGGCTGCCCTGGGTTGAGCAGCTTCACCATCCAGGCCCTTCCTTCCGTGCCGTCATGCCTTGGAGCCAGCCGACCATGTACCAAAGCCATGAGTCAATATAACCCTGTCCTCCTTTAAGCTGTGGGCATCAGGCTTTTGTTCCAGTGATGGGAAAGTGGCTAAGACACCTGACATGAAAAGCTGGGACCACTCTGGCTGCTGTGACCAAGGCCCTTCTTACAGAATCACATCCAGAGCGCTCTCGGGGACAAAGGGTACCTGCTCCTGCTGAGGTCAGGGCACGACTGCAGATCCCAGTCCCCACAAACAGGCTCCATGGATCAACAGGGACCAGGGGAAGAAGTGCAAGGACTCAGACCCTGAGGTAGGAGAGCAAGCCAACCAGGCGGGCTCAGAAAGACGGAGCCATCGGTGAGACCATAGAACAGGGGTGGGGTCAGGTTAGCCAAGTCTTTCATTTATTGTGGATGGGGGGGTAAAACAGGGACAAACTATGTAGTCCAAGCTGGAGCTCAGTATGTAGCTCAGGATGGTCTTGAACTCACAATCCTCCTGCCACTGCCTCCAGAGTCCTAGGATTACAGGCTCCTGCCACAATGCCCAGCTCAAATTTTATTCTCAGTGAAAATTCATTCCTTTATAAAAGCAGACACACAGACCAATGAAACAGAGCATAAGGCTCAGAAATAAACCCAATCACATACAGTCAGCTAAATCTCCATGAGGCCACCAAGAAGATACTGTACAATGCAGAAAGGAATTCTCATCTACAAACAGTTTCAGGAAAACTGGACACCCCCATGCAGAGGAATAATATGGACACTTATCTTTTTTTTTTTCTTTCTTTTTTTGCAGCTGGGGATTGAAGTATGGACACTTATCTATACCACATACAAAAATCAACTGCAAATTGCTAAAGACCTAAACAGAAGATCTGCCTATAAAATTCCCAGAAGAAGACAGAGGAGAAGCCTTTGACATTGGCCTTGGCCAGAGTTTTTAGGTCCTCATGAAGAGCACAGGCAGCAAACCCCAAAACAAACAAGTGGGAACAATGGAATGAGCACTCCACACACAAAGGAAGCAACCACAGGGAGGCAGCCAATTAACCAGAGAAAATATCTGTGAAGCAAAATATGTAAGGAACCCCAACAACCCTACAGCAAAAGACAAAAAACAGTGTGATCCAATAAATGGACACAGAACCTGAACAGACCTAATTCCAAAGAGGAACAGAGAGAGCCATTGCTGTAAAGTCCAAGTCCAAAGTCTCCTCTGAGATTCAAGGCAAACTCTTAGCCATCAGGCGCTATAAAAATCAGAAAAAAAGTTAAATACTGCCCACATATAATGACACAAGGAAAACATTCCCATCCTAAAAGAGAGAAATAAGGGCATAGAAAGGAATGGGACCAAAGCAAGACCAAAACCCAGCAGGGCAAACATTAAATCCTGTAGTTCCATGTCCAGCACCTGGGGCAGGCTGCGGCAAGATGTGAGCTCCAGAGGGCTTGGGCAACCTCACCCCAATGACCCTGCTGCTTGCAGTTCTCATGGCTTCTTCTTAGTGTGACCTCACTCACTGCCTGCAGCTTTCCTCAACAAAATGTTCTATATTTTGACTTCTTCAACTTTCTGGAGTCTCCACTGAACTATCAGCTTCACTTTCACACACTGCTCTCCCAGGGCACACTGCCTTGCCTCCCAGGCCTTCTTCTAAACTCTGCATGGAAGCCTCCATGACCCCACAATTCTTACATTCTGTATGCCTATATAACCAGCACCACATGGATGATGCTAAGGTCTAGAGGACCAATTTGAACAGTAATCAGGCCTCCTTGTATCATGGATGCAGAGGCTTCTGAGTGCCTGGATGGCTAAGCACTCATTCCTTGGAATGAATTCCAAGGAAACAAATTCCTAGGAACCAATTCACTAGGTGCCCTTCTAGAGGAGATGGCCCAAGGGTTCTCTTCTCAAGTGAAAGCTTTACAGTTTTGTACCTTTGAGTATTTTAAGGGTGGTGTCTAGATGCTTTCTGAGATACTCTCAAGGGATCCTTTCTATTGTCCAGATGCAAAATATTTGGCTCCTTTTTAATGTGAATAGTTTTAGCTACCAAGCTCAACGAGGTCAAAACTTTGCAGGCACTCTTTGCTGATGAAACAGCAAACTTCTCGCATTGGCTTTTTGCTCCTGGTTTTCACTGTGGATCTGTCTAAAAGCCACCATCACTACCCAAGCCACAACCTGAACGTTGGTCTGTGGTAAAATTTCCTCCATCAGATTAGTCCATAGTCCTTAATCTCAGTCTCCTGAAAAGTATCAGGACATAGGCAAAATGTAGACAGATTTTCTACCACAGCATAGTATACATTGTCTGGAATGCAACTGCCATAGAGCTCTCGTTCCCATTTGAAACCTCCTGACCCTGGCCTTTACTATGCTCATCTCTATCAACATTCTGGTCTTCTGAGCTCTGACGAGAATCTCCCATTAAGGCCAGCTTACAGTACTCTAGGGCTTCTAGAGCTGGCATCTCCAACCCATTCCAAAATCCTCCTATGAACCAGTTCCAAAAGCTCCTAAACCATATGGTCAGGTAAAATCACAACGGTGACCCCATTACTGGTACCAGTATCTGTCCAAATCACTTTATCTTCCCTGAGACACAACACCCTGCACCCACAGTTTAAAGGAGAAGAAGTTTATTTTGGTGCACATTTCAGTCCCTGGTCAGCTGGCTCCAAGGCAGAAATGGCATGGTGGAAAGGAAGGGGGTGGAAAAGAATTCAGATGTGTTACGTCCATCTACCAACTCCCCATGATGAATGTAGTCATTATATACTGCAAACATGCACTAATAAAAATAAATTTTAAAAAAAGAGAAAGAAATGGCATGGTGGAAGGGTCTGGATGGAGGACCACTGCTCATCACATGGAGCCAAGATGCAGAGAGGAAAGAGGCACCTTCAGGTGATGCCCCAAGACCCACCACTAACCGGACCCCACCTCCTCACAGTGCACTCGGCTCCTGAACTGGCTGACAGAAGAATCCACTGATGAGTGCGGCACCAGTACGACCTAGTCAGCTTCCGTGCATGTGAGAATTTCAGGGTACATCTGAGGTCTAGACCACATCAACACTTATCCCATGGTTCTTCCACTTTCTGAAGCAGCTCTGGAAGTCCTCTTTCTTGAGAGTCTTTATGAGGTATGATCAAAAATACAGTGAGTGCTGTGGCCCAGTATCATCCAACAGAAAGGCAGCTTGTAACAACACAACACTGTCCTCGTCCACCTTAGTCACTGAATCTGGTGCTTGAACTTCTAGCTCTTCCTCAAGTCAAAATGACCATGAAAGGTCAACATTTTGAATCAGTTCAGGACACCGAGGCAGCCACAACAACACAACAAACAACGATAAGGAAAGAAGACTTGCAGAAATGCTTCAGAAGGTGGCAAGAAAAGTGGGAAAAGTGAGTCAAAGTGAGGGGAAGATTTTGAGGTGATCAACAGCAATGTGTCTTTTACTGTAATAGACATTTTTCATTTAAACATTAACAGTATTTTTCAATCGCACCTCGTGTCTATGCACCCATGCCCATCACAGCATATTCACATTAGCCAGGACAGAGAGATAGCCCACTGTCCTCACGAGGCACTGGTCCAGGGTGCCGCAGCAGATAAGGTGCAGGGCGACCCAGCCAGGCAGCTCCCCCACCCCGAAGCCCCACACCCTGCGTGATCTCAGTCACTCTACTTCCTGTCAGAGCTCACTGGGATCCACCGTGTTTCATTTTAAGGCCATTCACCGGGTTTATGTGGAACTAGGGAACTCAGTAAGAAATACTCTGCAAACCACACAGAGCTGTGGGAGGCCCGGGGGAGCAGCGGGCTTTCCCTGGCTGCCAACAAACACCCCGCTGATGTCGCAACCACTCAGGTGGCCCCCGCGCCACTACCCCGGCCTCGGTCTTCCCGTAAAACATTGCCCAGAAGTGAAATGAAAGCATGCAGCTGTGTCCAGACGGCATTGCAGAGTTTTGAAGAACTATCTTAATCACAAAGAAAAACAGGTCAAGAAAAAGCCAGCACACTTCTCGCATTAATAGGTTTGCAGAGAATGTTCACTGCACACACGGGAACATCAGAACCAACACAGTCCACGCACAAAAGAGAACTTGGTGATTCTCTGTGTATCGTTCTTCAGAAAAAAACCACAGAGAATAGCAATTTACTGCTGTACCCTGAGGAAAAATCATTTCTGCCTTCCTTAGCACCCAGCACTCGCTTCCCTAGGGTACAGGGAACTGAAACTCACCGCCGGTGCCAACCTTCAGTGACCCCAAACTCCTCGAACTGAATAAAGGGGGAAAAAAGCAAATCCACACTGAGGAACCCTGAACTGGTAAAAGCCGCAGGACCGTGCTAGGCACACAAAGGCAGGAGCAGGGTTGGGGCAGCTCTGTTCCCATGGTAACAGCAGAGTGAGCGGCACCTTGGGGTTTTCTGAACTCCAAAATCCAGACAGAACCTGAGATGTCCTGTGGAACAGACTACTGGAAAGCGCACAGCAGAGCAGGAGTCTGCAGAGCACCTCCTGCTGCCCACTGCTCTGGGGCCCCTCCCGTCCTCCGTCCCCAGCCTGGACAGCATAGTGTCGCCATTGATTCCCTCTCTCGTGTGCCTGCCTGATCGCCCAGACTGACAGCAAGACCCATCTCAAAATCAAAAGGGCCAAGTGTGAAGGCTCTGGGCTCAAGCGCCAGTACTGGGGGAAAAAAAGTACTTCAGCCACACGATGTTAAGCAGGAGCCTGTGGGTAGCTCAACAGTTGTCATTTATAGACATCTGTTTGTTTAGTTGTGCCCACATCTCTCAGCCTGTGGCAGATATTCTCCAGCCTACATGTCTCCAGGCAGTTCTTCAGGAACCACCAGGCCTTTCCAGTGGGTGACTGAAGCCTGCTTTTACTTCAGGACGTCCCTCATGCCTCCCGCTTTGCAGTTGGTCCTGTCTCCAGGGCAAGCGTTACACAGACGCTGGGTCTCCTCTGAATTCTATCTTCTCCATTCAACTTTAAAACTCTTTAAATGCCAGGCTCGGCGGTGCACGCCTGTAATCCCAGCACTCTGGAGGCTGAGGCAGAAAGGATTGCCACAAATTCGAGACCTGCCTGGGCTACATAGTGAGTTCAAGGCCAGCCTGAACTACACAGGGAGATCCTGCTTCAAAAAACAAACAAACAAACAAACAAACAAAAACCACCCATAAAACTCTATCAACTTCGTGTCCTTTCCCATTTTTCATTTCACGGAACAATCGGGCAGTTATCATTCTCTTCTCTGCTCCCCTCAACTCGGCCTTTGTTTCTGAGAGGCTTTCACTTTTCCTCTGCACTCATCACACCAGCATTTCTCTTCTGTTCCTCATGCCACCTTCGCTGTCCAGCCCTCACGTACCCTCTGGGTGCCCAACTAGGATGGGCATTACTTTCCACAGATTCCCTGATTTCATGGTGAACTAATTCCTTGCTGTGTTCATTTCCTGTGGCTGTTATAACAAAGCACCACACCTGCACTGTCCTAAAGTTCTGGGGTCGGAAGTCAAGGGTGCGACTGCTGCCTGGCTTGCTGGCCTCTGCCGGCCATGTCCCTGCTGGGGCTATGGGAGCCCCTCCCTTGCTTGGAGCGTGTCCTTCCCTGGAGTCCTTTCCACACGGAGCACCCTGACCCCTCCTTCCTCCACCCACGAGGACTCTGGGCTCCTATCAGGGCACCTGGTGACCCGGATGACGTCCCTTCCTGAAGGTCACTGCTGAGTGACCCTAGTTCCATCTGCCACTCTGAGGAGGAAAACTGAAATTTTGTCTAAATAACTTGTGCTTTGCTTCTGTAAGCCTGCTGGGCAAAAAGCCCCCCACACTTCAGTTAGTCCTAGTCTCAGGATTTGCAGCTGCCCTGACTGATAGCAGACTCTGACACCTTCCCACTCCTTCAGAGTACTAACAGCTACACGGGGAAATGTTGCCCTCTCTCCTCACTCCGCACTGATGAGAGCAGATATTACACTGCCCCCACTACACCTTGTTCCTGGTGCAGTGTATCACAAAGATGTGACAAATGTTCAAACTGTGTCTGTATTATGCTAAGGAGGGCTGGCCTTTGAACCCTGTTTCTAAAGAAGGTAAAGACAAACAGTGAGGCTAAGCAAATTGACACCGAATAGTCCCTTAAGGAATGAAGGGGGCTGCATTCTTAGGCAAAGTAGGTGAAAGTTGTGGTAACCAATGCAATCAACCAATGCCTGTATTCAAATAAGGTGAAAAGTAGTGCACCCAATGAATTTAGTTTGCACACTAAAAATCTCGATGGGGTGGGGTTTCACGAATAAATACTGCTCTCTTTGGTCGGCCGCGGTGGTTTTAGAATGTAAAACTCTCCTGGGTCCGCGGGTCCCGTCGAGGTAAATATACCTGAGTTCTCCAACTCTCTGAGCGACATTTGGTTTCTCGAAGAGCTGTAAAATTTCTGTAACAGCTCAGCTCGCATTGCTGTGTAGAGTAATGTGTCTCGGTCGACATCTCTGGTGACCATCGTACTCCTCTGATTATTCTTTTTTGTTGTCATTGCAACAATACATTTGAGGGCAGCTAACTTTATAAAGAAAAGAGGCTTACTCAGCTCCCAGTCCGGAAGGTTGACAGTCCTAACAGCAGGGTGCAGTCTCGCGGGGCGTTCGCGGAGGGCACCTGTGAGCCCCAGACCTCCGCTCCAGGTCCCGCCTGCTCCGCGGCTGCGGCCCCCGGGGCCCTGGGCCGTCCCGGCGTCACCGCGGGCCTCCACGGAGCATGCGCGACGGCCGCAGACGCCGCACAGCTGCGGGAGCTCGCGCCGGAAGCGCCGCTCGGTGCTGCTGCCGCGAGTGCGGTTCGCGCGGCCCGGCGGGACCGGGGCACCGTGCGCGTGTCCCCGGCAGAAACGGCACGTCTTTCACACCCCGCGGCCACCGGTACAGATGCGGCGTCGCATCCAGATGTTGTCCAGGCCACCGCTCCCGACGATGCTAGCGGTTAAGGCCCCAGCGGTTAGTGCGTATTTTACCAAACCTCAATTACAGACTTTGTCATAAAAGACTAAGCACCGGGAGGACACCGCTCCGCGGGGCTGCTCGGAGGCCTGCGCGCGTCTGACACGTCCGGGGCCGGGGCGGGGAGAGGCCGGGGCGGGGAGAGG
>PVJO010022171.1:0-28569 GCA_004026905.1 Hystrix cristata | reverse complement strand
TGATGCCCCCTGCTTTTCCCCTGTTGCTTAGGATCGTTTTTGCTATTCTTGGTCTCTTGTGGTTCCAGATGAAATTCATGGTTGTCCTTTCTAATTCTTTGAAGTATGTTAGTGGTATCTTGATTGGAATTGCATTAAATCTGTATAGTAGTTTAGGAAGTATAGCCATTTTCACGATGTTGGTTCTTCCTACCCAGGAGCATGGGATGTCCTTCCATTTTTTGATATCCTTTTCAATTTCTTTTTTTAGGGTGCTGTAGTTTTCAATGTAAAGGTCTTTTACTTCTTTTGTTAGATAGATTTAATTGTTGAAGCTTTTAAAGATAGTTTTCCTTTTTGTAGTCCTGAAATTCAGGTAGATTGTCACCAAGTGATAGCTGAGAGCCGTCAGTGGTTAATTGAGAACCATGTGCGTCCTTTGATTCAGGTTTCTTAGAATCATGTGATTGTGAGTTTCCTATAATCAGCAAACATGCAACCTTATTAAAGGAACTGAATTTAAATTAGCAGTTCATTCTTTTAAAGTTGAGTTTCAGGAAAAAGTTCTCATAGCACATTTTGTACCTTCTTCATCAATCTTTAACTTTGTCTTTATTAATTTCCTCTGAATTTAAAATCAATAGCCTTTCCAAGTAGTTCCTCTGGTAATAGCTACTATCATTTTCTTGTAGCCACAGGAACACTTCAGTGTTCCTCTTTTCAGAGATTATTGAATTTAATTAGAGAAATGATTTTAATTTACTTTCCAGCACAACTTGTCTCTCTTTTGTTTATAATACAGAAAGAAAAGTGTAAAATAAAAAAGGTAAGATGCCAAAAGGGTTGTAGTGTCTTTCTTCACTCCTAGTATACCCTACAGTTCTTATTTTCACAAAACTTCCTCATCTTTCTCTTTTTAAAATTGACTTCTTTAACTGGAACAAGTATGGCCTGAATAAAACACGGGCAGCTTGCATTCTTTTTCATAGTAGCCACCAACCACTTCCTCATAAGGTGCCATAACTTCCAGCTTCTTTGGAAACTTTTCTGATAGATCTCTGACAATTTTTAGCAGTTTGGAATCCAATCTTCAAAGATTTGGAAGAGTGACTTACTATTTGCCTTAGCCACTTTCTAATTGCTTTGACACAATACCTGATACCCACACCTTAAAGAAGGAAAGATTTATTTTGACACATGTTTTTAGCTCATAGTTGAAGTACCCTGGCCACAGCATGAATGTTGGGCTGCCTTGAAATTTCCTCTGCCAGATTAATTAGTTCATGTGGTGGACTGATATGGTCAACTTGAGCGGGAATGCCCAGCTGGACTGAGTGGTGTGGTTCTGGGCATAGAAAATCCACCTGAGGATTGCTGCTGACCCAACATGAAGGAGAACGGGAGCAGAAGATAGTGGTAGGCTGTTTTCCAGGAGAAGCTCTGTTGCGGCTGGTTCTCCCAAAGCGGACTCAGCTGTTCTCATTGAAGAAAGAGTTCGGGGCCTTGCTGTCTTCAAGGATGGCTGTTGTTGCTTCAAGGGAGCTCTGGTCTTCATCTCTGTTGTGAGCGTCATATCTGGGTTCCAGTAAAGATTTCTTCAGCCATCATCTGCAGACACTGACGTACTTGGGACAGTGCTGTGGGCTCCCAGCCTTTGACTGGATCTTTTGGGTTTCCAGTGCCTAGATAGACATTCGATGCTCTTCCTGCATTTGGCTTAGGTGTGAACGTTGTAACTTGGAAATGTCCTGTATTAAATCTGCCCTCTTGCAAACCATTGGCTCTAGAGAGATAACTAATATGGTTCACTACCCTTAATCTCATTTTTTCCCAAAATCTCAAGGCATGAGCAAAATGTAAACAAATTTTCTGCCATGGTACTACACATGTGTTCTCCAGCACAACTGCCAGTGGAGTCCTTCTTCCCAACTGAAACACCAGAGCCTAGTCTTTATAGTATGCATTTTAATCAGCATTCTAGTTTTCTGAGCTCCAACCAGAATCTTTCATCAAGATTGGTGTACAGCATTCCAGGGCTTCTCCAGCCAGCATCTCCAAACCTCTCCAAACTCTTCCTGCAAACCAGTTCCAAAGCTAAAGCACATGATCAGGTGTAGTCACAGCAATTAGCCCACTTCTTTGGTACCAAAATCTATCTTAGTCACTTTCTCATTCCTGGAACACAGTGCCTGACATCCACAATTTAAAAGAGGAGACGTTGCTCTTGTCTCACATTTTTAGTTAATAGTAGGCCAGCGCCAAGGCAGGAAGGCATGGTGAAAGGGGTTGGGGGCAGAAAGGTGCTCATGTCTGGTGGCCAGGAGGCAGGAAGCAAAGGAAAGAGCTGGGAAGGGAGATGTGACCTTTCAGCTCATGTCCCCTGAGACCCACCTCTACTAGACCCACCTCCTAACAGCATGGCAGCTCTAGCACCCCTGCAATCCAGTCACTGTCCCCAAGTCCTGCTTCTGAGTACTCAAGGCTTTGGTGGCATGTTCTAGATTCAAAGAACAACAAATACTTATTATGAGTACTTATCATCACTTCTATTTATAATGCCTTTTATAGTTCTTGAGCTAGACAAATCAGGTAAGCAAAAAAGTAAAGATCACTTAAAAAAAAGATAACTATTCTTAATTATATGTCTTAATTGTGCCCCAAGGTAAGACTTTTTGAGTATTCTAGGCAATTCCAAACGAGTCTGCCAAATTCTCTTCCCTTCACAGCCCTTTCAGATAACACACACATGTTCCTTCACCTTCCACCACAAACCTCCACCTTGAGTTGCAGTTCTGTGTGGACGAAAACTTTGTCACTGTGCTCTGTGTGCAGGTGTTAAGGACAATTCTTATTTTTCAGTCCCCTGGAGGGAGCCTGGGGGTAGTTAGCCACAGCTTTAACTCAATATTGCAGTACAAAGTCAAAACCAAAATTTTGCTCAATCTTGAATTATTGAAGTTGGAAGAAAGTGAAGTCATTACCAGATGCAACATCTGGTGTTTTGGTCCCAAGGCCACAAGCAGAATGTTAGTCTCTGAAGCTTAATGATTTTGCACTTCATGTAGCAGCTTAAGTTTTTCACAGCCTGAACTCAATTAATTTCCATAGCCCACTGTGGAGGTAGAGTCAGAAGTGCCATAAATTTATGCATGGGATGCAATATCCTACCATTGATCAATCACTTGCATAAATACCAAATCTTTGCCGCAATTCCAGGGAGACTGGAGACCTCTGTCTGGCAGCCTCTGTGGTTCAGGTACTGAAGAATATTTACTCTAGGTATTGGTGATCTCAACTGGCCTTTTGGAGGGGAGGATTACAGAGCAAACTAGACATAGTTGAAACTAAGGGCATGTACTTACATGGCAGAATTGTCTGTTGATGGGGAGAAAACAGCTCTAGGTAGTGAGGATGTGGACAACACTCCCTGGTGCTGAGAATGGATCAATAGGCATGAAGTGGCAGCTCTCGCTGCTATAAACAAGAACAATGGGGGCTAGGATGTAGGTGAGTGCAGAGACAGTACTCAGCATGACTGAGCCTGGGATCCCCGCTGGCTTTGGTCCCCAGCACCTAAATAAATAAATAAATAAATATTCATTCAGTGCTTCTTTGGGACCATCAGGCAATAGAGTATCAATATAGTTGCATGTCATTATTTTAACTATTTATGGTTTCATTGTGTGGATATGCTCTAATTTATTTAAATTTTTTCCAATTTTTCAATATTATCCACCATGCTTAATGAACAACCTTGTATATATTCTCTATAAACTTCTAATGAACAGCTTTCTCCTCAGGAAAAAGTCCCAATAATGGGATTGTTGGGTCATACTTTGAAATGTTGACACACAGTGGCAGATGACCATCTAAAAAGGTACATTTATAAAAAGATTATAAATCAATTACCTGTGTTTTCACTGACTAAAGTATGTATTTTAACATTTAGATATTTGCTCCATGTAAAATTTATTTTGGCATAGATATTGGTCATTTATTTTCTTTCTTGGTTTTTCTGAGACAGGGTAGCCTTGAACACATAGCCCAGGGCAGGCTGGCCTTGAATTCGCAGCAATCCTCCTGCTTCAGCCTCCCAAATGCTGGGATTACAGGCATGTGCCACTACACATGCCTGCTAGATATTGGTCATTTCAGTTTTTCCAAGTGACTAGTCAGTTTTCCCAGCCCGTTTTATTTCAGTAGTTCACCTCGATCATGTGTCAGATTCTCGCGCATCCATGAGTCTCTTTCTGGATTATGCACTATTAAGCTTTCTGTAAACTGTTCTATGATGTTTTAATATTTATGCCTGTACACTAGTTTTAATTTTCAATAGGACAAGACAGATTCTTCCTTTTTATAATTGTTTATTCTTTCAGAAGAGGTTTCAAATCAGTGTTTTTAATCTTAAATCCTGGAGGAATTTTGATTGCGATTTTCATTGGATTTGATTTTATTTCAGAAGAATTGTGATTTGTGCAGTATGGAATATGTGTTTACAAGAAAGAGGATGCAGTTTTCCTTGAAATCTAAACACCCCGTGTCTCTTTGTAGAATTTTATTGTTTTCTTCACATAAGTCATGTACACGACTTATTAAACTTTATTCCTTATGTTGTAAAATTGCTGTTATGGAAGGGATCCTGCATGGCCAGTGAAAGCCGCCTCACTGACGTAGGCTAATCCACTTAACCCCCAGTTGTCTAATCAGCTGTAAGCTTGCGCCCGCACACTGACGCTGTAGGACCTGTGAGACGACCGTGCCATCCCCCTGCCACCTCCACCTCGCACACCTGAGGTCCAGTGTGCCGGGCAGGCTCTATGAACCAGGAAATAAGGGAGGATCAACCAGCCTCACAAAACTCCCTAAACATGACCAGCAGTGAAATTATGAGCTTATTTTTAAGTGTCTGGAGCTCTGTACCTGGGGTCAAGCTCTTAGGCTGGATGAGATGTTCTGTGGCCTCTCCATCTTGGGACTTCAGGAGTGGAGGGGAGGCTGGGAACAACAGTGGCTGCTTACCATTGCCACGGTCCGGAAGCTCAGAGCCTAAGAAGTCTGCTGGGCGTATTGTGTGGGAAGTTTGTAGGCCCCTCCTGGGGACACTTGCTACCCACTTGCAGGAAAGGATACAGGCCAAGAAAGGCAACCCCAGAGGAGCCAGGAAAACTACCCAGTGCTATGGCAGGCAGAAAGAACAATCTCCAGAGGACCAAGGGATTCAATTTGTTTTTTAAAGTTCTGATTTCTATCTCAGTCATTGAAATCCAAACTTTAAAAATAAGACCCTATCCACTATATTTTAATAATGATCATTGGGCCTTAAAGTGATTAATAATGGAAAGTTTTTGTTAAATATTAAACATTAATGGTTTTGTTCTGCTCTGAGAACTGAAAGCAGACAGTTGGATATGGGCTTACTGCATTCTCTGCCCCTGGGGTCTAGATTGATGACTAAGGTGACCCTTGAGGAATGGTGGCTGTAATCAGAGATTGGTCTGTCCACTCAACCCCAGCAAACATTTTCCATTATGGTCCTGGGCTACATCTCTCCCCTGGCGGCTTGGGACTTCACAAAAGTTTTGCAATTTTATTTTCTTGAATGACCAATGGAGCTATTAGAGAGTTTATCCTCGATTGCTTCTTTGATGCCACAGATGAACCTGAGGCTCAGAAAGCCAAATCCCATTTCTTAATAGTAATAGCTGGCACTGAGCTGATGTTTTATATACATCACTCAATCTAAGGATTGCAAGTACCCTGAGGGGTAATATTATTCGTATTTTAAATATTAGGATAATGAAACTTAAACATGATAACTTTCCAAGGACACCCAGCTTGTAAGCAGTAGAAGATTTAGAATCAGTTCCTATCTACTTTCAAATAACATGCTGTTTTCATTGCTCTATCTCACTTAATTAAGTCATAATTAAATAACTGACACAGCCCACTTAAGACATGATTTTACTTTTGCTGGACAGTGCCCCTCTCCTTTTTGAGTGAGTGATCTCAGAACATGATCATCGAGGAATAGTGACTTAACACAACAGAAAACACACCGGACTTTACCAACTACCAGACACTGTTCTAAGTACTTGTACTTTGTAAGTTTTGGGTCATTGAATCCTTGCAAACCCCTCATGATGTCTATTTAGTCTATTATATCAAAATACCATCAACTAGGTGGCTTCTTACTGTGTCTTCTTATAATAGAAGGGGGAATGAGGTTCCTAGGATCTCTTTATAAGGGCATGAATCTTATTCATGATAGTTCTCTTCTCACAACCCAATTACCTTCCAAAGGTCTTACCTTTTAATACCGTCCCCTTACAGGTTAGAATTCAACACAAGAATTTGGGAGGCACACTCAGAATCTGAACACAGGCAGGGTGGATGTAGAGTCCTGTGTTCCTAATCATTTAGGTAGCACTCTCTAATGAAGATGGGGAAGGCTGTGGGAGGAGGCTTCTGGGTGGAGTTCAGATTGAGTATGCTATATTTAAATTAGACATTTAGTGTCTGAATGGTGCTTGCAAAAAGGCATGTGGAGAGCCATTTGATGTCATCAGAACATTGATGGTAAGTAAAAAAGCCTGAAATGAAGTGGAATCACCTTTAGAAAATGAGTAGATGGAGAAGAAAAGATGCCCAGGACACTTTCCACATTCCAGAATGAACAGAAAAAAGAAGTGACTCCTCTTTCTCTCATATCTCACACCCTGATCCCCGCCACTCTTCAGTACTGCCCAGACTCCACTGTCCTAAATAAGTCATTCACATGGCTGAACCTGCAATCTGAAGAACTGTTATGGTTTAGATTTAAAATGTCCCCCAAAACCTCATGTGCTCATGGGTGGGTCTTTTGAAAGGTGATCGGATTAGGGCGCAGGCAGTGTGGCCTTGCTGTTTGGAGGCAGAGTCTGGTCAGAAGAGGTGCTCACCATGGGTGTGGCCTGGAAAGGCCTGTCTCCCTTCCCAGCTGCTCCCTTTACACTCTCAGCTTCCTGTCTGCCATGGTGTGAGCAACTTTCCTCCTCCATGCCCTTTTTCCATGCCATCCTATCTTGGAGCCAGCTGACTATGGACTGAAATGAATCAAAATAAAGCTTTTCATTTAAATTGCAGGTATCAGGTACTGTGTCTCAGTAACGAGGCAATTGAATAACACAAGAACCCTCTGTTTCCTCTCTGGCTGCCCCATCCTCCTTATTAAACTCCTGCCACATCAGCTTTCTTGTTCTGAACATGTGACTATGCTCTTCCTCATGGACCTTTCACTTGCTACTTGATATTGTATTAGTCAGCTTTTCTTTGCTGTGACAAAATACTCGAGAGAAGTCAATGTAAAGGAGGAAAGGCTTATTTTGGCTCACAGTTTCAAAGGTTTAAGTCCATGTTGTTCTGGCTCTGTTGCTTTTGAGTCTGTGGCAGGGAACATATGCTCGTCTCATAGAAACGAGGAAGCAGAGAGAGAAAAGGGAAAGGGGATGGGATCCCAATATCCCCTCCAATAGCATGCTTCCAATGACCTCACTTCCTTCAACTAGGTCCTACCTCTGGGAGATTCTGCCACCACCCAGTAGGGCCATCAGCTGGAAAAGTAGTGGTTGTGGTAGGGAGAAAACAAAGAAAAGTGGGTACATAGCCGCCAAGAGAAGAAAGCATTCTAAGACAGTGGGACATTCATCCATATTTAATGCTGATGAGAGGTTGGGGATGAAGGATGGAAGAGGTTGGGGATGAAGCACTGACTTGTTCTGGATATTGCTGTTTTTCTCATTTCACTTTATTATCAGTATGGTAGAGACTCATTTGCAAGGATGTTCATTGAAATGCGGTAGGTAACGGCACACCATAGAGAAGTGAGGGTAAATAATCATCATTAATTTAAAGGCTGAACAAATTATTACATCCATATTATAGAACATGATGCAATTATGCAAGAAGAAAGAGGATCTACAGTATTTTCTGGAAAAATATATAGATGTATGAAATAAAAAGTATGTTGGAGTTCAGTTTTATATTGTTTCCTTTTTTTCTGTTTTTGTTAGTTTATATGTATCTATATCCTAAGAAAAAATTAGAATAAACTCTACATTATTTCAGAAATCATCTCTCTGAGGTTGGATGTCTAGAGATTTTAAGTTCTTATTTGTATAGTTATTTCATAAGCAGTAGAATGAGAATTAATTTATACTCTGCAGTTGCTAATGTTTTTAAATAATTCTAAAAAGAAAAGAAATAAATAGGATGGTTCTATATATATTTAATTACATAGATGAAAACCTTGAGGGTGGGGGTTGGAGGCTCTGGCCATGATTTGAGTCACCCAGAGGAAGCCAGGAGACTAGAATAGAATCCCCGGGCACTGGGGGATGCTTCAAAAACACATGAGGACCCATACGGTTGGGCCTTTGAGTGGTAGTTTTCATGAAAGCGACTGGGTCTTGAGCTGGCTGCTCTGTCTCTCCGTGGGGACCCTTCCTGTATGTGCTAGTGCGTGTTTCAGTCCAGTGGTCTGGGGAGAGTTCCTCTAGGTAATGCCAAACTTAGCCAATACACTACCCCTTCTTTTGCTGGTTTCACTATTGTCTCAAGAGACCTGGAAACTGCAGCGTAACCTCTGATGAGAACGGAGCACGTATGACAAGCTCTTCTCTTTTCCACACACATCACTATTCAGCTGCTTTGCTAACTATGGCCAGTGGGACATGCTCGGTTTGCCACTGAGAAATTTCATAGTAAAATCCACTGTTATTGAATAGCTAAGAACCCAGGTAAACCTCTAAAACAGGTTTTCTTAGAAAGTGGAAACTGGCACTTTACCATATACATTTTATTTTTAAAAATTAAATTCTACTTCACAAATGTCAGGTAATAGAAATTGCTATTGTGCTTCTCTTTTAAGTTTGCTGGGGAATGAGGATTGAGGGCAGTGTGTGTGTAGGCGAACAAGTCAGTGGAGTCTCTCTCTATCCCTTCCCTCCTCAAGATTCCTTAGAGAGCAGTTCTTATTTGTATCCTTCCCTTACCTCTTGGTCTTTCTTAATCCTCTGTAATATGACTACCCCACACTGCTCATTGCCCGTGTGTACACACTCTAACTCCTTTGTCTGCCATCCACACAGAAAGACATTTATGACTTATGTCCCAGAGCTAGGCTGGACCTTGGTGTGAAGTAGCCCTTCGTGAACAACACACTCGAGACCCCAAGTTCTCACAGAACACTTTTCTGTGGCTGTTCCCTTTGCCTTTCTCTCATTTTTCTACCTAATGAACTTAACAATAACCAGTTCAATTATCCCTTCATTGGGGAATATTCGATGACTACTCCCTGCTATCACCAAGAAAAACAGAGTGCTGCCATGTCTGTGTTCCCATAACACTGTAAGCACACAGTGAAGGTGATCAGAATATGCCAATAAAAAGATGCCACTTTGGCATAAGGATTAGTTTGAGCTGAAAGCAATGGAGAAACAGTACATAGAGGAAAAGCTCTCTACTCTCTTTTTTTAATATTTGAAAGCAGACTATAATTTTCCTTTGCATAAATGTTTACCCTTTCCTATCTTGTTTCATTACCACCAGGGATAGGAAGTTGGCGCCCAGTTAAGTCTGCACAAACTTTACTAAAATATCCCTTTTCCCATTACTTTTCTTCTATATTTACCTTCCTACAATTTGCTGCACCCAGAATCCCCAACTGTCTTTTCTTTGTCACTTGTTCACAAATGCATCACCTTTTGTTAAGATGATTTGCAGTCCCCAAATTCAAATACCTTATTCAGTTACTTATCACTGAGTTCTGCCTTGTGTATGTCCTTTGTATGCATAAATAATCTTTTTTCCCTAGTAACTTCTCATTAGTTTGATTCTTGTGTCCCAGCCATAGAATCTAGAAAGGCGAATGAAGAGTTTTTTCTCTCTCTTGCAGCATGTACAATTGTGACTTTGTCCTCACTCTTCTCTGAGTCTATCTCCCTCAGTGCATACTTTTGCACTGTCAGTATCTAACACAGCATAGGCATATCTCATTTTATTGTGCTTCACTTTGTTGGGCTCAGTAGATGCTGCGCTTTTTACAGAGTGAAGGTTTTTGGCACCCTTGTTTTGATCTAGTCTATAGGTGTCATTTTTTCAGTGGCTCAGATGACCAGTAACATTTTTAAACAATGAGGTATTTTAAAATTAAGGCATTACATTTCTTCAGACATAATTCTATTGTACCCTTAATAGACCACAGTATAGCGTAAACATAACTTTTATATATACTGAGAAACAAAAAAAATTGTGTGAATCGCTTTGTTGCAAAGTTTTTTGAATCACTTTATTGCTGTGGTCTGTACCCAACCTGGCAGTGTCCCTGAGGTGTGTCAAGTAGAAGCATTGGTACGGCATAGGTGCCTGGTACATGTTTGCTGAATAAATGAGTGCAGATCGCAGTGCCGAAGCTCACAGTGTTGCTGGGGGCTCATCATCTCGATGATGGGAGTACAGAACATCCATGTTTATGTCACCTCCCCATCCAGTTACCAGCCTGATTCTCCTTCCCAGTCTACTCAGGAGAAGGCTCCAGAGCTTTAAATCCCATTCCCAATTCTGTTTCTAACTCACTGTAGCCCTTTACATTATTCCTTTCCTGTCTCTGATGGCGTTTGTTGGCTTACAAAGTGAGTGACCCTTGAGGAAGGCTTCATAAATGATTTCAGAATGCTGTGAACTGTGCAAATGTTAAATGCTGTTATGAATCAGTAAAGTGGGGGAGTGATTTAAAACTGCTAAACTCGTCTGGATTGCTAACTACTTTATTTATCAAAATAAAAAAAGAAATAAAACCACCCCAAGGAAAAAGTCTTGATATTCACTCTTCCTCATGAGTAATTTCTTATTAAGAATAACAAATAAGACAAGAAGAAAGAATTCTAGACGACAGGGGAATGGGGGGTAAGGGACTGTCTCTTCTGTCTTAATTCCCACTTCCATCGTATTTAAGTATGTGTCTGTAAAGAGAATGAGGCATACAGTATTAGCATGGGAAGGCAGTTCCTGCAAAGTGAAAACATTTAAAAGTGTTGCAGCAACCTTTCCTTTAGGAAAGCTGAGTAAACCAAAAAGTCTTGTGCATATTTGCCCCTTTACTTCCCATCTGCTGTGAGGAGTTTCTTAGCAATGCCCGAGGGCGGGCGGGAGGCGGTGTCATTTTCTGGAGTGTGGACATCGAGTCATCTCGAACTTCTGGACTCAACCACAACAGGCAGCTTGTGGACTAGAAATAATTAGCTGATTCATCCCATGGCCGGAGAGTGAGTCAATGCCAAAAACCAATTAGCTTGGCATATAAAGTGTCGCTTCCCAGAAGGGCTAATGCTAATACAAAGACTAAAAACTGACAAGCCGTCTCGAAGAGAGTAAAGTTCCCTCTTTTAGGCCTTGATTGGCTTCAGCCTAAGAGTGAGGACCTTGACATGAGCTTTCCCCATGAGTGTCAGGATTGTGTCCTTCATGCTGGCTAACAGTACGGGTTGCTTTTAGACTTTTATCTCTTCAGAGGGAAAAGCAATGGCAAAGGGAGGGTGAGGTGGGGCCCACTTGCCTCTATCGATCTTGAGGACGTGGATGGGGACTCCCCCCCCATCCTGCTGGGCATTCAGGGGTCCGCTTCGGACTTGGGAGTGTCCTGAATGCTCTGTGGGGTGGGGGGCATAAGTGTAGCCTCAGAATGGGGTCACAGCAAAGCAGATGGGCATCGCTGTCGGGGGGGCATTGTGAACACTGAGTCAACAGGCGCAGGTTTGGGCCACACTGTGCTAGGTTCTTATTCAGGAGAGAGGTTTCCATTCTGTCCTGAGGAGGCTGGACCTCCTTTAAATGTGGAAAAGAACAATAAGCTGTTTTATGACATCTTTTAAAAAGTTCAAATATTTGTATAAAGCCACATGTATATATAATATATGCAAGCATCACGTGTAATTATTTGCCACATGTCTATATGTGTGTTTGTATCTATCGCATATACATATAGTCTCAAGGTAATATATAGTTATATGCCACTTTAACAAAGGGTTACACGATGAGAAGCATGTTAGGCAATTTCGTCTTTGCCTGAACACCACAGAACATACACCAACCTAAATGGTGTACCCTCCTGTACACCTAGGCTGTGAGGTGTAGCCTTTTGCTCCCACCGTACTAACCAACGCGGCATGCTGCTGTACTGAGTACCTCAGGCAAGTGTAGCACAATGGTGTTTGTGTATTTAACCATCGAAAAGGTACGATGATAGTACTAGGTACCAGACTTCTCCAACTCCATTGTATTGTATGGGACACTATTGTCCATGTGGTGTGTAACTCACTGAAATATGGTTATGTGGTATATGACTGTATGTATCTTGAGAAACTCCTTCTCTAACCACATTTTTCCTGGCAAGCTTTGAAATTACTCCCTTAATATATGATTTCAATGACTATCAAAGAGGAGAAAAATTATTTCCAAATCACAGCTGCCCACATGAAATTAAAACTGGAAAAGGCCACTTGAACGTTTTATTCAATTCATATCTCATTTTAAAAATGTAAAAGTACCTTGGGGAAACACTTCAAATACATTGAACTGGGAGAGCCTGTGTTTGGTTTCCAAGTAAGATACTGTGAGTCCTAACAGGTGTGTTTGGGAGGTGTTTACTGACATATTGAAATGGTTTCAGGTTGGAGACGGGCTTCCTCACCATTTGTATTCTATTCAGGGCTAAATGCCTACACATTTGTAGATTTCAACTTTGTCATTCGAGCCCAGAACTGTTGAATTAAACTGTACCCTCCCCTGATAAATACCCATACACTTAAAGAAACAAAAAGAAAAATAAACAGGCTCAATGAAGCACTGTAGGAAGATTGGGTAGTTTTAGAATGTTTAGGAACCTCTATCATTGGTGGTCTTGAAACATGGCCAATTTATCTTTTGCATCCTATGGGCGTGATCCCAGAAGGTTGGTCCCAAAATATAATCTGTTCTTCTATTTTAAAGGGTAACTTTTTGCTCTGACAGAATTATGGGCCAGTTAGTTTCTTGGATATTCCATCGAAATTATAATGATTTCCTTACTGACAAACTTCAAGCCTGAGCCTTCTGGGTTAGTATTTTAGATGTAAATTATGATGCCTGGACATGGTTATTATGTGCATAAGCCTATTATTCTTTGAATAACCTTGTGAACAAATATCAAATATGTACAAATATGTTAGGAATGGCATAGAATTGTGGTATGTTTTGATTTATGGAATCTATGAACAGGGATCAGGTCTAAGCTGGGGTGTAGAGCTCAGCAGAAAACCCTAGTAATTGGTATTTGCAAGAATGTGTTCCTAAGTATCGGCGGGTTATTTGAGCTTTCTTTTCACGGTCAAGTAACAATTCTTAGTGAGGTGCAAGGATGTTTTCACCCATCTTCATTAACTTTTACAGTTGAATGCCTTAAACACATATATACATCAGGGATGGCAAATAGGTATCGTCTTGAGGAAAGTGTCAATTGTTTGGTGGAGACTGCCCTGTGCACTGTGTTGACAATTGTGAAGCCATGTGAGTAGGGCTCAGCTGGGGAGAAAAAGTTTAATAGCCGATTAGAGCCACCCATTAAGGATGGAAGGATTGGTTAAAGTGAAGGTGATTTGCTCTTTTTATATCTAAAGTAGTGTGGAAGAATTAAATATCATATTGACTTAGGTTTTGAGTCTCTTTGGTGCATTTTTGTCTGATTTGAGCTTACTAAAATTACTGTAGCAGGCATTCAGTTTGTAGCCTCCTCAAAACTAGAATGCGTGTAGTGAGTATAAAGTAAATGACTCAATTTAAGGGAGGAAATGGGAAAGAAAATTGGTGAGTTCATTTTTTAAAGCTAGTTATATATGTAATAATTAACATTAAAGTAAATTAATACATTATCCCTAAACTGACATCAGCCATGGTTCATGGTTTCTCACTATTAAACATTGTTTCATAAACCTTAACCTTCATAAACGAAGAAAATATATGCTTCAGCTGGGTAGAGAGAGGCTTTTATAGTCAAATAATTTTACAAGAGGGCTCTTATCTCTGCACTGGATGGCAGGGAAGAAATCTGTGACTTGGAGAAAAGAAAAGAGTCAGACTTGTGATGTTACTTGGGACCATCTCCTCTGTCTGATTGGTTAACGAGTTTTTAAAAAATTGTTTCTTTCACTGGACCATAAATTCAGCTTCCTTATCAGCACAGAGCAAGGCATTGATAGCACAGCATTGGAATAAACAAAAGCACTGCAAGTCCAAATGATTCACTTCATAGCTTTCCCTTCATTAAAACGGACTCTCAAATAGAAGCTCATGTTTCTCATTTCATATTTTCCTCTCTTAAATCAGGGCTTCTATTATTCATTTGCCCAGAGGTAAAGAAATTAGATGTTTTCATACAGTGAGTCATCTTTTGGATGTTGGCTTCAGCTGCCAATCATACAGACCTGAATGTAGAGGCTTAAGCAAATTAGAAGGTTATTTTCTATTACAAGAGAAGGCTGGATGTTTGTATGAGCCAAGCGGCTTCATGCAGTGTCAAGAACCCAGTTTGTTTGTAACTTCCTGCTCGCCCATCCTCAAACCCTACAGTGCAAGATAGAAGGAGCTTTAGCAGTTATCACATCTGCATTCCAAGGAGGAAGCAGGAGGAAGAGGATCTGAGCTTCCTGTAAGAAGGCTTGCCAGAGTAGCTGGGTGTGATGGCACAGCCCCCCGTAATCCCAGCGTTCTGGGTAGCTGAGGCAGGAAGATTGAAAGTTCCAGCCCCATCCAGGCAACTTAGCAATTTAGGGAGACCTTGTCTCAAAATAAAAAATAAAAGGGCTGGAGGATGTAGCTCAGTGTGAACTCCCTGGGTTTAATCCCCAGTATGATTTAAAAAAAACAAAAAGAGCTCTTTTCAGCAATCATACCTAACACTGTGGAATTCCAGGTGACTCTCACAGAGGACTCTGTCCTCTCCACCTCACCTGCCTCCAAGATCTTTTGGTGTCCTTGGCCACTGGATATCCTCTGTGTGGACTCTGACATAACCTGATAGTACCCGGCCGATTGCTTCACTGGGGTCTCTTGTCCTGGGGCTATCCTACTGCCCTAAAACTTTAGGATCCACAGACTCCTATGCCACACATGCAAGTGTAACCTAGAAGTACAGGCCAGGGGAGATGAGAGCTGTCATTGTGATAGAAAAATTCTGATCCTCTCCTACTCCACCCCAGAATGGAGGACCCGCATTCAATGGTTCATTTGCATTTCACAGTAAAGATTTGTGCAATTGAGCTGTGAGTTCCCCTGTTGAGTGTGGTGATGAAACCTCACACCGAAAGTCTTCCCTTGCCGTAGGTCCCCTATCACTCACCCCTGCTGCCTTGGGGTTACGTTTCCTATTATTGGTGCATATAGTTTTGTCTCAGGCTCTGTTTTCTTGGGGACTCAGGTCAAGATAGGGCAGAGTTTGGTGACATGGCTCTATCCAGTTGCTATGGGGCTTCAATAGTGTCATCTTTTAGGTGGTAATATTGACATCAAATAAGATCAGGTGTCTGTCACTAAGGGAGGACAGGAGAAGCCTCTGCCACAGTGTAAAGGAAATGAAACAGACTGGTGGCAGAGAGCAATCAGGGGCAGGCCCACATCTAGGGATTGTATCTGCAAATGCAGGCAAAGCCAGCATGGAAAAACTCTATCATCAGCTGCATTTAGCCAAGCTGGAGATACTGGCGCATTGGGACCGGGTCACAGGAACAAATCAAACTGAAACAAATTGCATCAGCTGAAAATTTCCTCTTCTGAGCCTGGAAGAGCCAGATTGTCTAGAAGCATCCTGCAGCCACAGGCCATGTCAAAATGTCACCTAACCTAAGCTAACCGTCTTCTGGAGAAGACAGTTTTAGGAGAACTTGGCTACAGCTGTGATGAAATGACTTGAGGCTGCTAAGCCACCCTGAAGGGTTTATTATTTTTTATTAGGAGTGTGGGAGATGGGAAATCATGGATGCTTGTGGGAGCAATGAAGATGATGAGGTTAGATGGAAATAGAGATGTAAGATTCAAATTTAAAAGGTTCTACTCTCATGGGGCAGGGCCGTGGCACCAAGAAAGCTGTTTAAGAAGGAGCCAAAGTAATTGAAGGTGGAGAAACAAGACGAGGTCCTCAGAGAGCATTTGAGATGAAGGACGAGGACAAAGCACAGGGAGCCTGATGCATGGGAGGCTTTCTTGATCTCTCATACAGGAGCTGGCACCTTTGGGAATCAGAGGGCACCCAGCGAGAATGGCTTCTTTGGGATCGGCCGTTTTCTTTTTCTAATTTTGGATGTGTCTTTTAAAATATAAAATCTCTGGAAAGTTTTAACTAATATCTAAATAGGGATTGGGTGGTAAATCCTAAAAGCCACCAGACACCTGACGTGGGGTGTGGGAAGCTGGGGATGAGTGTGCAGGAGCAAACACTGAGACAGAGACAAGGAAAACCATCAGCAAAGGGCTGGTTTGTGGCCGCAGGGTTTGAGACTCTTCCCTCGGTAGCCTGACGAAATTCCAGAATGTTAGGAATATCAGGAAAAGCATAAACTGTTCCAATTATACCACAAACTGTTAGTTTCAAATCTCAGTGCAGCCTTGGTTGTCTTAACAAATGAGCAAAGCAAGGCCAGATTGTTTACAGCCTAATTTTGTTAGGTGCTTCTCGAAGTGCAGAGATAAATGATAAAAGATTCTTTAGGTAGCAAGTAACAGAAAAATCAGATTCAGGGCTCTTAAATATTGCAGCCAGTATTGCTGCTTGCTAAGAGAGAATTGACAGCATCTTCGGGGTCCCAGGATTTCCCCTCTCTCTTTCTGCAATCCTCTGCTGTCATTAGTGTCCTGGCTGGTCTTCTCTCTGGTACCAAGATGGCAATTGGGAGTCAGGACCTAGGATGGAGGCACAATGTTCAGTGAAAGAAGTGTTTCTTCTCAAGGTCGATGGTACCAGGAAACTCTCCCAGAAGTCCTTTACCTGACTTCTCTCATGTCTTGTTGACCAGAACTGCTCCCACCTGAGACTTGCACGGTGTCGTGGATCAGTTTCTGTTGCTATAACTGAATACCAAGGGCTGAGTAATTTATAAAAACTAGAGTTTTATTTAGTTTACATTTATGGACGCTGGCATCTCAAAACCATGGCCCCAGCACCTGCTAGGGGCCTTCTTGCTGGGTCGTGGCATGGTGGAAGATATCATGTGCAAGACAGAGCAAACTAACCAGAGAGAGCTCATTTGATTAATAAAGCCACTGCCTAGATAACCCATTACTCCATGATTAATCCATTTACAGAGAGCCCCCATGAGCCAATCGCTTCTTCAAAGTCCACTGCACAAACACTATTAACATATGAGCTTGGGGATCACACTTCCAACATGAGTTTCGGTGGGGACATTCAAGCCACGGCACACGGGAAGGCAAAGAGGATTGTCTTAAACAGCACATTGCAGTGTACTTCTTAGAGCTGGGCTGGGGATATTTCCCCTAAAGCACTTTGTCACACGGAGGGGCCTGGATACCTGATGGAAGTCAGTCTTTCTAAGCCTCAGTTCATCTTTAAGACTGAGCTAATAGTTATGTGTCCTTTACAGACTGGTTGTGTCAGATAAATAAGGTAACGGGCGTGAAGTGTGAACCACACAGCAAACACTCTGACAGGGGCTGCTACAATTATGGGATTTTTCCATTCCCTAGTTTCAGTTCTAGAATGTGAATTCTCCCTTGCCACAGAAAAAAAAGTCACGGCAGGGAGAAGATCACAGACGTAGTGCTCCTGGCTCGGCTCGCGGGCAAGATACTCTTTCTGCTGGGTGCTGAGGTTCTGGTCCTCACTCTTGGGTCAAAGCAGTCTCCATCATCCTGTGAAAATCCAGAGATGTTTCATGAGGCTGGCATTACAATTCCCTCTTGTCAGCTTCTTTTGCAACAAATGATACACAGGCTGCAGCATTTGGACAGCAAATTAATGGAGGATTAAGCACATACACTCCCTGTAGACTGTTCAAGGGAGAACAAATACTCTCTGGAGTCTCAATTACCTTTGCTGCTGGTCTCGATAAACGTCTGGCAGATGAAGACCTGACATGTTCTGATGGCATTCAGGGAAGGCCCTTGGTACCCAAGTCCTACCCTCTTGCCTCTCTGGCTCCCTAAAATGAAGGCAGATAATGATTTGGTTGGTCATTGAGCAGAAGTATAAGGGCAGGAGTAGGAGTATAAGCAGGAGTATAAAGGCCAGACGTTCCAACCTGCATTTAAACGCTGGCAAAGTTGTTTAGTAGCTGTGTGACTGCATGTCACTGACCATCTCTACAGCTCAGTTTATTTTATTTTATTTCCCAGCCACAAGGTAGGTTTAAGAACTACCTGAACAAGTTGTGAGGTCACAGATAATGCATGTGAAGTACCTATCACAGAATACAATATTCAATAAATGATAGCCACTACTGTTAGTAAACCGAGTTCATCTTTGTCTAGGCGTGTATTATATAAACATAGAATATATTTAGACACATGGTGCTGGGGATTGAGCCAGGGCCTGGTGCCTGCTAAGCAAGTACTCTGCCACTGAGCTGAACATCCTAGCCATGTATTACATCTTTAACAGCTTTTTTGAGGTATCATTTATACACAAGGAAATTTCTTCATTTTAAATTTATATTTGAGGAGGTTTAGTGAATATGTATCTAGGTAATCACTGCATTCAAGGTCTAGAACATTTCTATCGCCCTTCCCACAACTTTATTTGTGCTTCTGTCAATCCCAACTTCCCTCTCCATGTTTGGCTCAGGCAACTACTGATTTACCGTCTGTAATAATAAATTTTTGCTTTTTCTAGAATTACATAAAAATAGTCAATAGAGTCATCTGTGGTGTGATTGAAATAGTCAGTGAATATTTAAATTTAAAAATGTATTATAGTAAAAGGCACATTGCCATTAAATCCCCTCAAAATTCCCCTCACAATAATGGTTTGAATGCCCTTAATTCCCCTTAAAATACTCCCCCTTGGTTTGAAGCCTTTGTCCCATTGTTCTTGCTACTTTCTGAAGCACTTCTGGAAGTCCTCTTTTATGAGTGTCTCTATAGGTGTGATAAAAAAATATACACTGCATGGTGAATATTGCTCCCAAGTGCCATGCAATGGAAAGGCAAGCTCATAAAAAATTATGGTGTGTCCTCACCCACCTTATTTACTACTCTGGCACTGTGTGACTTCTGACTCTTCCCCAAAGTCAAAACAATCATGAAAAGTAAACATTTTGAATCAGTTCAGGACACAGAGGGAGCCATGACGAACTAAAGACAATCACAAAGCAGGACTTCCCGAACTGCTTCAGCAAGTGGCAAGAACAAGGGAAAAAGTGTGTTTAAAGTGAGAGGGAAAATTTTGAGGACTGATGGCAAAGTGTCTTTTATTGTAATAAATTGAAAAAAATTAACTTTGCTGTATATTTTGATTGTGCCTCATATATATAGTATATATATTCTTTTTGTCTGGTTTATTTCCTTTTACCATAATAATTTTGAAATTTTTTATCTGTATTGTGCATATATTATTAGTCTGTCCCTTTTTATCATTCAATATAATTCCATTTGCTGGTTGGTAGGCATTTGAATTGTTTCTAGTTTGGGATTGTAATTAACAGTGATGCTATAAACATTATACTGTGTGCATAGGTGATGGACTGATATGGTCACCTTGAGCCAGAATGCCCAGCTGGACTGAGTTGGAGTGGTTCTGGGCATAGAGGATCCACCTGAGGATTGTTACTGATGTAACATAAAGGAGAACGGGAGCAGAAGATAGTGGCTGGCTGTTTTCCAGGAGAAGCTCTGCTGTGGCTGGTTCTCCAAGAGGGGACTCAGCTGTTCTCATCAAAGAAGGAGCTCGGGGCCTAGGTGTTGTTGAAGATGGCTGCTGATTTTTCAAGGGAGCTCTGGTCTTCATCTCTGCTGCAAGCATCGTGTCCTGATTCCAGTAAAGATTTCTTCAGCCATCATCTGCAGACATGGACATACATGGGACAGTGTCGCGGGCTCCCAGCTCTTGACTGGATCTTTTGGGTCTCCGGTGCTTAGGGAGACATTCAGCACTCTTCCTGCGTTTGGCTTATGGGTGAACGTTGTAACTTGTAAATGTCCTGTATTAAATCTGCTCTCTTGCAAACCATTGACCCTAGAAAGGTGACTAATACAGCATATATGTGTTCATTGCTCACGAATACCTCAAAATGGAATTTCTGGACCATATGGAATGTTTTATATTGTAGGAAATTACCAACTATCTTCCAAGTGGCTAGAACCATTTTGGTTTTCCATCAACAATGAAGGAAATTTACTATTGCTTTAAAAACCCTAACCATTATTTAGTATTGTCATTTCTTTTAGCTTTAGCTATTCTAGTGTATATATGGAGGTATCTTGAGGCTTCAATTTTCGTTTTTCTGAATAGTGATGCTAAATTTCTTTTCGTGTACTATTGACCATTAACATACATTCTTTCACGAACTCTGTTCAGTGTTCACTTTTTTTTTTTTTTTTTGGTGCCGGGGATCGAACTCCGGACCTTGTGCTTGCCAGGCAAGCACTGTAACCACTGAGCTAAATCCCCAGCCCCAAGCATACAGTATTTTTTTTTTTTTTTTTTTTTTTTGGTCCTGGGGAATCGAACTCAGGGCCTTGTGCTCGCAAGGCAAACACTCTAACCACTGAGCTAAATCCCCAGTCCCCAGTGTTCACTTTTTAATCAAATTGTTTACCTACTGGTATGCTGTGCAGTTCTTGAGAGAGTTTAGATTCTAGTCCTTTGTCAGATATATGTTTTATTAAAAAATTCCCTCTTTTACTACTTGCATTTTCACTTTTTTATTCTCCATATGAATATCCACTTTCTCCAGCACCATTTAAAAATCCTAAAACTTAAATTTTGACCAAGTCCAGTGTGTCAAATTTTTATTGTGTGGTTTGTGTTTTTATGTGCATGTCCTATTAAGTAATCTTTGCCAACCTCAGGTAACGAAAAATATCTCCTATTAATAACATTTGCCCCAAAATAAGACCTAACTGAAAAACAAACCCTAGCATGATTTTTCAGAGTGTGCATAATATAAGCCCTATCCCCAAAATAAATCCCAGTTAAGACTGCCAGCCAGCTAGATGCATTTAGTAGTCTGTTGCAACACATAACAGATGTATTGAATTATAATAATATTAATATATAATTAAAAATAGATAAATAATATTATTGACATTACTACTGAAAATAAATGATAATATAAATTATAATTAACTGTAAATACTCCAGTGGGCCCCTTTTGGACAACAGTAAATGCCTATGTAAACAGATAAACTAGGGACTTATTGCCAAATGACCAACTGGAGAACAGACATAACATGTGAATAATGTGCACACTTGATAATGAAAGGATGTATTTGTGTCTAATATAAATATTCATAATTCAATATGTGTGTGTTGTAATAGACAAATTAATGCACTTGTGTAAAATAAAGAAACCTTCTCTGAATTTTGGTGCCCGCAATTTTTCATTGCTTTTGTGTGGACCATCATTCTTAACTGTCATCATTTTTGTTGTCATTTGTGCCTT
The DNA here is from genome assembly GCA_004026905.1 of Hystrix cristata. Lineage (NCBI taxonomy): Eukaryota > Metazoa > Chordata > Mammalia > Rodentia > Hystricidae > Hystrix > Hystrix cristata. The sequence continues at coordinate 6,907 of PVJO010022171.1, read as the reverse complement.
GTAAACCTTTAATTAGCACTTGATTAAATGGAAACTTTGTGAAGCTCAGCCTGCAAAAGGTTGTGACTTGGGTGGAGAACTCATGGGATAGAATCATTGACAACTGTGTTGCCAATGCACTAAGAGCTGTCTATTTTGTTAATGTCTTAGTTACTTTTCCCATTGCTGAGACAATACCCAACACCCAAGTTAAAGGAGGAAATGTTTATTTAGCTCACAGTCTGTAGAGGTTTCAGCCTATAATCAGCTGGCTCCAAGGCAGAGTAGTACGGCAGATGGGCGTCACAGAAGAGAAACAGTTCATGGTGGGCAGAAGGCATCAAAGCAAGCAGCTGTGTCCCCCCGCCCTCTTGGCGGGTTGCCGGAGATTAAACTCAGGGCTTTGTGCTTGCAAGCAAGTGCTCTACCACTCAAGCTAAATCCCCAGCCCCTTTCTTCCCCTTTTATATTCTATGTAGGCTACCAGGACTAGGGCAGCACCAATCCAATCAGTGGACTGATTTAGTAACCACCCACTCTTAATCCTAGCAATGCACCATGAATCAGTTGCACACTCTAATTTGGCCTCCTCTGAATAAGCCCCACCTATGACCACATGAGGCTTTGGGGGGACATCTAGACACGAGTCATATCTGTCTTATATTAGTAGATCCTCCACATTTTTCTTACACTTATTGTTTCCATGCTATATAGTTTGCATAATTTTAGTTTCAACCTATTTGTCTTTGTATTTGAATTGCTCTTATGATAGACAGTATAGAATGGGGTGTTACTTTTTACCTAGGTTGTGAAAATCTCTGGCTTTCGATCAGAGTATTTGGTGTATTACATTTAATGTGATTAATAATGTGATTATATTTAGGTCCATCGTTTTATTTGTTTTCAGTTATTTTGGTTCCTCTCTCCCTTCTCGTCTGTCTTCTTTTTTGTTAATAGAATATTTGTGGTACAATTTTAATTGCTTTACTGGCTTTTAGGAATTTTTACTTAACACTAATTTTTGTGCTTGCTGTAGGGATTATGACATGAATTTTTACAGAATAGAAGTTTACTGAAATGTAAAAACCTTAATTAATGTAAAATTAATTAAGTTAATGTAAGTTAATGTAAAAACCTTACATTTATATGGACCCACACATTTGTATTTTAGCATTCTTTTCCAATTTTATTTGATGAAATGCTAGGCTAGAGAAATCTAACAGTGAAAATTCTCAGATTCATTTATAGAAGGAAATAAATGTACAAAAAGAATGACTAGAACCGGAACATTGCCACAAGGAAGAGCTTTAATTGTGGGGATTAGGTGTAACTCAGCGGTAGAATGCTCACCTAGCACGAATGGCCCAGGGTTTCATTCCCAGAATGGAAAGAAAAAGGCTTCTCATGACACGCTCAACTTTACAGATAAGAAAAATTACTATGTCTTGTATAATCTGCAAATTTATATGGATTAACAAATTCTCACTGTTACAATTTTATTCTTCCGTTGAATACTAGCAAGTCGAAGCATGCTCTATTTTGAGTTTCTTAATACTTATCAATTTATGGGGAAACTCTCATTGCACTTGTTTCATGACTTAAGAAGCACCTCTACTCACCTGGCAGTGCATGGAGTCCTGTGCAGCTCAGAGATGAGCCCCCAGATATGGTTGGTTACATTGGATTTCCAAGGCCCTCTCATTACATTTCTCTCAAAAGCCTTGTAATACACTTATTATCATCTGAGAGGTCATCTTATTTGGAGAAATTTTAATATTTCATCTTGTTCTTTAATGTGGCTACTAAGGTATTTCAAGGATTGAGCAAAAATTATTTGTATTGGAATGATGAAAAAATGTTTCAGTCACTTTAAACCATTAGAAGTATATTCAAGATTAGTTTAGACTAATAAAGAAACCCACGGATGCTGCTGTATGATACTGCCATGGTTGAAATTAGACATGGTGACCTCCCGGAATGGAATGATTGACAACTAAGAGTAATTAGCTGCCTAGTGGAGCTCGGACTCCCAAGACTCACAAGCCAATGGGACTAATAGGGGCCATAGAAATCCCAATAGTAGCTTATGTTTCTTTGTCCTTTGCCCTCACTTGCTGACAGAAGGCTTCCTACCCTTGCAAAGCCCTCTTAAAATATATTTAAGTGTTTCTGGGGACTCTACACATGTATTCCTGAGCAATCCTTCCCTCAGTAGCTTTACAATATCTCCCTTCTACACCAAATCTGAGGAAGAGGTATGAGGAGGAGGGGAAAGATGTACCATCTTAGTTTGTATTACACTCTGTAGGCCACAGTGGAAAGTGAGGCTACTGGGCTCTTCATGCTTTACAGAGACTTTAGAGAAACAGGTCTGTATTCCTAGACTCCCCCTCTCTTTCTGCAGTGCAATCCAGGAAGGCAGACAGTGCATAGTCCACAAGACAAATACTAAGGTGCTCAAAATACTTGTTATCTGGTTCCGCGGCCTGGTACTTGGCCTGGTTCTGGTCTCTTGGTCCCTTAAGGGAGATATTCTATAGTGAGGCTGTAGCAAGGCTGTTTTCTGAAGGCAGAGGCCATACCTACCTGCTTCAGCTCTGTATCACCACTGAGTAGGCACACAGTGCAAAATTGTTATTCTCTGCTTGAGATGCTTAAATTTTTCAATGAATCAAATTATTTGCGGAGTGGTTTCACAAGTTTGTTGGAATCACCTACATTTCATTTCAGCTGAAGCTGGGACCCTCATTACATTAAAAATGTCTTATAGAACACTTTAATCTAATCACTTGAGGCTAAATTACTATTTCTGGAGAGCATGGACATTGTAACAAAATTCATTGCCTATAGTGCTACCATTTCAACTCATGTTTCTTTCGAGTCACACCATTTTTTGTTTAAACACAGATTGAAGTGGATAGTACAATATTTTAATCATGATTCAATAATTGTCCTTTACCTCATTATCAACAAACCATGTGACCCTGGGCTAAGGTTGCCAGAGAAAGCAACCAGTTAAATTTGAATTTCTGGTAAATAGTACATAATTTTTAATATTCCTATGTCCCATGCATTTTGACAATGGATAATAGTCCCAAATTCATATTAAGAAATATTTTTTTATCTGAAATTCAAATTTACTGGTATTCCTGTTTTTATTTTTATTTTCTTTTCTGGATAAACAACTTTTCTGTGTTTCCACTTCTTCATACAGAAAATGGGCATCAACCCCAGGTACCACATTAATGTAAAACTTAAATGACATCAACCACATTTATGCTTTTTGACAACAAGAGTTTGCAATGAAAATATGAGATATTATTAGTCATTCAATAAATGTTTTGATTATCTACCATTTGTTCTGGTTAACGTTAGCGCACATTTCTTATAGTGAATTAAAAACAAGTAAAAGACAGGTTTTGCTTTTAAGGACAGTCTAAATAGTTAAGGAGAATAGCTCCGTGACCTTTTAGAGAGGCAGAAGATAAGTAAATGTAGGGCAAGGTATTAGGAACCTTAGGATAATTCTGGATGAGGCTAGACAGGTGACAACTTAGAGGATGCTAAGAATGGAACTTGAGTTGGATCTGAAATACTTCGTGGAGAAAATCATCAGTAATCCTGTATGCGTTCCTCTGTAGAATGCCAGGAAAAGAAAGAGGCATTATGAAGTACAGAAGCAAGATTTTAAAACAATGAATGAATTTGCTGTTATAACATAATTTCAGATCTATGTTCCAGTTCCAATGTGAGTTAATTTGTTCCCATATTAAAGTTTTAATTTGGGCTTAAGTAATACCTTTGAAAAAAGAAGCAAATAATGTTCTTTACAAGTGAGAAAATGCTCCAATCTCTCCTATAATCCATCTCTGCAGTACATATTCAAAATGGAAGTTTATGCTGGGTTTTTCATTTATTCATTCATCCATTCCTTTTTTATTTCTCTCTCTTTCTTCCCCCTCTTCCTTCCTTCCTTCTATTCACTTAGTAAACGCATATTGAGCACCTGCTCTGTGCCACTCAGTGTGCTAGATACATTGGGTATTGAGATAGGTATTGCACGATAAAGAGGCAATCTTGTTGGGGAACTATATTGGTTAGTCTTTCTGTTGCTAGGAAAAAATGTCTGATATACATAACTGAAAGGAGAAAATGTTCCAGAGGTTTCAGTCCATGCTTGACTGGCACCAAGACAGAAATATCATGGCGAAAGGGTGTGGCAGAGGAAAGCTGCTCGAATCATGGTAGCCAGGAAGCAGAGAGCAGGAAGAAGAGGCAGAGCGAGAGACACACCCTCCAGAGGCCAGCTCCAGAGACTCACCTCCTCCAGTGGGGCCCTGCGGCTGACCAGCACTGTCAGCGATGAGCTCGCAAACGGATGAATCCACTAATGAGTTGGTGCGTCTATGATCTAATCACCTTCCCAAAATGCCACCTCTGAACACATAGACTTTTGGGGAACATTTTAGATTTACACCATGACAGGAGCTCACTTTATATGGTTCTATAAATGAGTCTGCATATTTTAATGCAGAGAGCTTGTTGAAGGATTCTAGCAGGACATCTAAGCTTTGAACTGTGCCCTTGACCTGGAGGTATTCTCACTTTTTCCGGGAAGAATAAAATTTCTCAATGAACTTGATATCTCAGTAGAATCACATGATCCAGTGAAGCTGCCCAACTCTGGCCTCCAACAAAGTGACGGTGTTACAGTCATTGGACTCTCATGTAAAGCAAAACTAAACAAAGTCCAGTGGAGAAGACGAAGTATGGCTGTGAGGGATTTCTGCTTGGCTCCTTAGAGTAGACAGTCTTGGATTTTAAAAGAACAAGAAATTCATCAGAACATGAACATGAGAGAATATTTGTGGCAAAATGAACATTTTGTGTCTCTGAATAGCATTTATCATCTTTTTCCTTACAGCCTTCTGCCTTACTACTGCACTTTGCCTAGCAGATTTTGGGCTCCTCCAGGCCTGAGGAAGCTGTGTCTTAATTTTTCTTCATCCCCATGCCTAGCACAGTGTCATTCAAATTGCAGTTTTCTTTCAGGATACTAGTGTTGCACTGATAACCTTTTCATACAGAATCATAGGCCTGAGATGGTGTATGCCGAACATATCTTACTACTGTGGGCAGTGTGAGTGACTCGTTCAAACCCTGACTCACCACTCACTGGTTTGTACAATCATGAGCAACTCTGAAACTTCCTTTTAAGAAAAATGAGAAAAATAGTACCAACTTTAACAATGTCTTGAAGGCTGAATGAAATCATATGTATCATGTGACTGTATAATTGTTAGCATCTTATTCCTTATTAATTTCCCATGTCCACCTATAACATGCTCCTTAAACTAACTTGGAATTTAGGGTTGCATTTCTTGGATTTTAGGGAATATAACTGGCAAAAAACCCAAAACTTTGGCTAGTGTAAAACATAACAATGTTTATAGCTTCTTACGCATTGGTACACAGCCTACACATAGATCACTTTAGATGATTCTTTGGGGAGGGATGCTTTAGTTGGCTGATGGTTACGCATGAATCCCAGATGTGTTCTGGTGAGGCAACATCTGAAAATCAGGAGGATATTTGCAGGATACTGCAAACATTTGTAATATTAAAATTTAAAAATGCTGAATATATATTTCAATGCAGAATTGTTATAGGTAAATAATACCCATGAGAAGTGTTTGAGAAAGTAATTTTTGGGGAAACTAAATATTTTTTTCATGGATCTTTGTGAATCAGAGTGAGCTGGCCATTCTTTGATTTGAGGGAGCGATTTGAGGATGAAGGTTTTGGGATGTCCTAGGGCAGACATGTCCTCCAGCAACTGTGTTGAGACTCTCTGGTCTGTAAGATTAGAAGTTTCAGGGCACAACTGGTTTTTTAGTTATTTTAAACATTTTTGACTGGGGGCTGGGGATTGAACTCAGAGCCTTCCACTTGCTAAGCAAGCACTTTACTGCTGAGCTAAATCTCCAACTCCCATTTTAAACATTTCTTAAACTAGTGCCTTTCTGATTATAGATCTAGCCTTGAGGAGGGTGTGACATTTTCAGGCAACAGTCAATGTCTAGAAGAACAGCAGAAGACTTAGTTTAAGCATTTGGATAATATTAGAGGATATAGAAGGCCGAATTTCCCTTAACTTTCACTGAACTTGGTACTGTTTTTGAGAATGGGAATAATTAATTCTGCATTAAGCTCCCAAGTTTATCTATGTCCCAACTCTCTGTTCCTTGCCAGGGACGAAGAGAGGACGCTAAGCCTTAGGAGTATTTATTGTCTTTCATGGATAGTTTCACCCACTTTCTGTCCTGGTTTGGCAATATCGAAGAGTCAACCTCAGATTTGACCGGTGACTTCAGGGGTGAGTGTGTGTCCTCCCCCTGTGTTGTTTCCTGTAAGAACAACGACCAGGACAGAGGGCCGAAGTGACTTGATATGTGTGACAGATGTAACCTTCCTGTGAAACACTTCCTGAGTAAGAGGTGGGGACCAAAGAAAGCTTTGTTCCTCTGAAGCGTATATAGTCTAATTCCAACCACATTTTTTCCAGCCACATCTCTGGGCACATCTTTTCTCTTTCAACACATCCTGTGCCCCAGCAGCATTGAGCTTGTAATGATGGTACCATGACTTCCAGGGAATTTTACAGAGTTGCTAAATAGTAATATGTTACAAATACAGTTTGCATTTATTTTATTTTGGTGTTGAGGATCAAATCTAGGACCACACGCATGCTAAGCATGCACTCTACTGAAAAGATGCAGAATACAAATAAGCATGTACAAAATGTAAAGTACAAGATGTGGTCACTTTATGACCCTGTGCCGGGAAGTTCTCTGTTCCAGGGTTCCAGGGAAAGCCGCAACCTTACAACACACCCAGAGTTGCAAGAAGAACCGCAAAAAGGAACAGC
>PVJO010022170.1:0-28588 GCA_004026905.1 Hystrix cristata | reverse complement strand
TTTGACCAATTGATACCAATGTAACTGTTAGCATTTGTTATTTGAACCAGTCAGCTAGTCTTTACAGTCTGAGCAATTTTTAAAAAGGCAAAATGAATTGTGACTTCACAAATTAGTTTGGTAGAAAAAAAGTATTGGAAATATGGAAGCTTTTTGTAAACTATAATAGTGTAGGGACAGGGGTCCCCATAGGTAGGGAAAAGACAGGGTAAAGGCCTCATTAGACTCAAAGCCAGACAGCTATAGTTAGAAACATAAAGGCAGCCAGATTCCAACAGTCAGAGAGACAAAGGCAAAGAGACTGGTTCCGGGAAGGTCCCCAGGTAATCTGATTAACATAAAGAACACAAACTCCCCCTTTTGATTCTTAAGTCTCTGCATTACCTGGCCCTAAGCCACCCACCCGCAATTTCAAAGAAAAGTCACCTAGCTATGAGAAATCCAAGCAGAGATAACTGATAAGCCCAGGAGCCGACCAAATTCCGAAGGGCTGACCCAAGGAGAAAACCTCAATAAAAAGGGGCTACAACCAAAGGCCCACGAGTATTTCACTTTCGAATGCTCCCTAGTTGTCGAGTAGCTATCTATAATCTCCCTTTCCCCCTTTTTCCCACTTTTAAATAAACTGTTCTCTAAATAAATTGTCTTCTCTTAATTTAAACTCGGTTTCTTCAATTCTTTACTGTAGCTGGGTTTACGATCACCGGGAAGTATATTTTCTAGCAGGGCAGCAGCCCACAGTCCACCTCCGGACATAACAATAATAAAAAATGCCCTTGGAGAAAACTCTGGGGAAAAAAAAAAAACAGAAAAAAAACTCTGACAATTACTATGCCCTTCAATACAAGGATTAGGTGGGCAGTTTAGGGGGAATTGTGCCAGAAATCAGTGTTTATTTTGCCTCTCCACTTCCTGGCCCCTGTTCACAGTGGAATCTTGAGTGCTCTGCAAGGATTCTCAGCTTCTGGTGAGTTTCTTTTTCTTATTCTTCTTTTTTTTCTCCCTTAATTATTATTCAAAGGGGCATTGTTTAATTTTTTTTGCATTTAAAAACATTTTATTTTAGTGGTGCGCTTTAGATATGCATAATGATAATATTCGTCATAGGGAATTTGTAGCTGTACATGATATATCTTGCTGCTTCTTTTTTTCCCATTCCCCTCCCTTTCTCAACCCCCTTTCCCGTCCTATGTACAAAAGCTTCATTTCCATTTTTTCCCTCTATTCTTTTTTCTCCTGTCCCTCTGTCCCTCCCTCCTCCCCCTCCCTTGTTCCCCTTCGCATTTGAACAATTTCTTCCCTTTCCCAATGTAATACATTTTAGTTCTTATTTACACTTTCAGTTTCTCACACCAGAGAAACAATGCGGTATTTAAACGTGTGCCTCTGATTTATTTCACTTAAGAGTATGGTCTCAAGATGCATCCATTTGGGGCTGGGGATTTAGCTCAGTGATTAGAGTGCTTGCTTGCCTTGCAAGCACAAGGCCCTGAGTTCGATCCCTGGCACCACAAAAAAAAAAAAAAAAAAGATGCATCCATTTGCTGGGGATTTAGCTCAGTGGTTAGAGTGCTTGCCTTGCACACACAAGGCCCTGAGTTTGATCCCCAGCACACACAAAAAAAAGATGCATCCATTTACCTAGAAATGTCTCAAGCTTATCATTCATGACAGAGTAGTAAGTACTTCAACGTATATAAAAAAACACATTTTCTTGATCCATTCATCAACTGGTGGGTATTTGGGCTGTTTCTGAGATTTAGCTATTACAAACTGCCTGGTGAGCTTTTGTAGGTCCGGCCCTTTTGCTCAGTTGCTCAGTTTGTCAGACTGTAAAAAATGAGGAAAAAGTAAAATAAAGAAGCCTAGTACAACACATTTTATTTCTAGCTCTCAAGTAATTCTTATTCTTTTAAGAAACTTCAACCCTTTGCCTTGGACTTTGGACAACTGGGATAAATTCTACATACACTAAATAATCAGAAGAGCCATAATGGCTCAAAGGTGTCAAAAACATTTCATATTCCCTTTGGGTTAAAATCAGGAGTATTTCATATATGACTGTTAATAATTAGAAAAGACTAGTTTGAGCTTCAGAATTAAAAAATAAATAATTAAATCAACTGTGTTTTCTAACACTATTCATTTCATTTCAAGCCCGTCTTTGCAGATTATACATTGCTACTACATATACACTTGATTTTTTATCATGTTACTGTGTAATCCACAGTAAGTTTTCAACTCTCCAAAGTTATAAAGTGTCTCTTTAAAAGTTATATCTGGATGGCTGGGGATTTTGCTCAAGGGGTAGAGTGCTTGGCTAGCAAGTGCAAGGCCCTGAGTGACCCCCAGCACCCCTCCCCAAAAAAGTTTATATCTGCATGAATTTAGCAAGAAGGAAAATTTACTCTCTTAGCCCATTTGTTTATGACTCAAACTCCCTTTCATGATAATGGTTTCTTCCTCCCTTGTGGAGATTATATGGAGACTGTAGATCTCTATACAAGGTAGCATGCTTCACCTTGGACCCAGGAGTGAAGATTACCCATTCCAGCAGCCAGAAATCACACAATTGCTCATTGATTGGGAAGCCTTGATATAATGAACTGTCCCTTGTTTTCAGTAACAAACTAGGATGGCTGTCTCTGACATTAGAATGTGTTGTACACTTGACCAAACTGGTGCCCAACTGTGTCCCGAGAATTTCGCTGAAGACTGTTCATTGTCCATTTATGTACCTGTGGTCATCTGAAAGAAGCAACACCTGAGTGTGGCAGCGATGCCTTCTGCATTGCTACAGAGGTAAAATGCATCCTTGGTACAATATACAATCTTTTAAGGAGGATGAATATCATTTAATTTTTTTTTTTTTTTGGTGGTACCTAAGGTTGAGCCCAGGGCCTCACACAAGCTAGGCAAGTGCACTACCCCTGAGCTACAAGCTTACCCCATGACTTCGATTGTTGTACTGCGTGTCTTAGAAGATTTTTGGTGTTGTCATGCAAGACCTAATTATTATCAAGCAAAGTGACACTTGTTCCATATTCTAAAATTGCTTGAGCAGGGGCTGGGGATTTAACTCAAGCGGCAGAGTGCTTGTCTAGTAAGCTCAAGGCCTGGAGTTCAAGCTCCAACACCCCAAAACAAACAAACAATCTTCTCTCATTTTCATTTTTTTAGTTCACGTTTGTGACACGGAATGATTACATTCATCATGTGTAGTTAGCGCAGGCACATGACCCATCTTAGATCTTTTTACATCCTCTTCCTTCCCTCCAATGCTCCATCTCTTGGACTGTTTCCCATTTGCAAAAGATCTATTTCCCTGCTTCTTTTTATCGATCTTTTATTTTGCTCTACTTTAGATCTTCAGCTTATGCCATATTTTTTTCTTTGGCTTTTTCATACTTTTCTTGAGATTCTGTATCTCATTCTGAAGTTTGCTGCTCTCATTCTGGAACCCCTCCCTTAGGAGTCGTTCCTGTTCCTAAAAAAAGAGACAAATAGAAACTTAATAAACCACAGCACTGAGTAAATTCCTATTATTCTGTCTAATTTTCATATTGATTATTTAGCATTTAATTTCCTAGTGAAAATTTCTCTACCCTAATTTTTATTATACCTATTCTTGGGCAGCTGAGCTCTGTCGTTACTTCTTCTGAGTGTCCTTTAGGTAAGGAGCAGTTTCAATCATACCTCCTAAAATAAGGATGACCCTAAATTTTCAGTCATGACTTTTTCCTCCTCATTAATTTTGTGGAATCCCTGTAAACAATCTTAATCACATAGTTGGCTTCAAATCTTATTCTTGCATTAGACTTTTATACACTTATCTATATACATAGTTTATATATGTAACATGATATACATAAAACATCTATCAATCAAATACATGGATCAACTATTCTGAAAATCTGATAAAGTGTCTGAAACTTAGGTTAAGAAATTTGGTGTAAGACCTCCAGATCTCATTAACAGAGGTAGCAGAAGATAGGTTGGAAAATTAGTCACAGACTGACCATACTGAGTTTTGCACATAACCTACAACTCAACACAAAGTGGGTCCAGGCACAGAAAATAAATGAGCGACTATCACACAGACATGGGGGTTAAGAGGTCCTCCTGCCCATTAAGGTCCCCTTGGAGCTACGGTCAAACTAGGCATGACTGAAAAAGAAATCACTGTAGATTCCACTATGTGGTGAAGACAGCTCAGCTATTTTACCAGCTGTGTGACTGTGTAAAAGTCATTTGATCTTTTTTGACCCTGTGTTCTTCCCCTAAGAAATATGGATAAAGGTTTTGCTTCATATAGTTTTAAGCAAGAGACACAGACAAAACATTTTATGATGCTTAACATATACTAGATACTAATTGAAAGATATACTACTGATAGACTGAATGTAACACAATTGCAAACAAAGACTTGACTGCCAGGCATGGGCAGTGCACTGGTCAGGCAGATGCACAGGAATCAAAAAGTAGAAGCAGCAGGCAAGGTCTTTTTTGGGGCTTCATGTTCTACCTGCTACACTAAATGTTTGTGATCAGGGGGAATGGAGAAGAAAGCAGAGACCTTGGGGTTCAGGAGTACCTGGAGTTTAAGAGCTAGAGTCCTTCCTTGCTCGTCCATCAGCTGTTTCCTGTCACTCTCCGTCTTCTCAGTCAACTGTCTGATATGCTCCTGATAACTCTTCTCTTTCTGCTCCAGCATCTCCTGACTCTTCCTCTGCATGTCCTCCAACATTTTTGCGGCAGCCTCTGCAGATTCAGCTTTCACACGTTCCACTGAAAAGAAAAAGAAAGAAGAAAAATGTAAATAGGGTTACCACACTGTCTCATTTCTCTTTCCTGCCTGTACTGCTGTGCTCTACTCAGATGTGCTGTGGGGAACTGAGGCACATCTTTCTTTACCTTGCTCTAGTTTTATGGTTCCAGATTTACTTTGTCAATTATTTAAACTTTTAAGTTTTTGAGACCATTTAGCCTCTTGACTCACTTCTCACCTTCAATCTCCTTTTCCTTTTCCGTGAGAGTCTGGTCGGTCTGTAGAATGGCATCAGTCATGTCCTCCTTGGACTGCAAGTATTTCTGCAGAACCTCTTCAGCCTCAGAGACCAGAGAACATAGAGTTAACAGCAGGACATGACCGTGAGGGTTTGTTTCTGTCTGTCTCCCACCACTGTATCCTCTAGGAACTACTCTGCCATTGCTGGCGGCCAAGATTCCCTGACACAGGAAGGGACACATGCTTCAGGCCGGCCAGTCAGAGCAAATTCTTTACAGGAGGTTAGCTGGGGAAAGGAGACTCTCTGCCCTTGGAGGTGTCAAAGTTGAGTGTTAACAGTACTGTGGTTTGTGTGGGCTGAGTGTGCTGAAGAATGGAAACTGTCATTCTGGAGAAAGCTGATCCAAATGGGAGGTAGAAGGAGGAAGAAAGGGAGGTGAGTGTGGGGTTGTGAGTGTAATGGAAAGACAGACAGGTGATGACCTCATTTGACATCTAGCATCCAGTTGTCCTTTAAAAGTAGTCTGAATCCCACTGATGAATTACTATTTTTGTTTAAGGGACAGTCATTGGTTTTCTGTCCTTTGCAGTGGAAAAACATCCGACTGTAATAACGGATAACAGCAATGCTCTGTGGTTATTTTGATAGTGTAATTTATAACTGAATTGTTAACTGAGTGCACTCTGATGAGTACCTAGAACATATCTAGTGTAATGGACTCTGCGTGAAGGTTGTGACGCCAGAAAGGTGCATGCCTGAGCAATGACCTAGGTCACGTTGGTGTCTAAGAAGGCGCTGAGCAGCTTCCCAGAATGCACAGACAGATGTTAGTTACCTGTAGCCCCTTCCTGGGTTCCTCATAGTACTTTTTCTTTAGCTCTTGTATTTTCTGAGTAAGAAGACGGTAGTCCCCTGGCTTAGAATAAACGCCTTGTTTCACCTCCTCCTCCAGGGGACTGAAAATATCTTGAAGTAAAGCTGAACAACGATCTGAAGATGCTTTTAAATTCTGTTTACAGAAGTCATCTCTCTTTTTTTCTAGCTAGGCCTTTCATGTAAAGGCAGGAAAAGAATAATGAGAAAAGATGGTAACGTTAGCTCAGAATTTCTGGACGTGCTCTTTGAAAAACAGTCTATGACCCCCTAGAAAAACTGCTAGGGCACCTGGACAGAGTCATATTCTCCCTACTGATCCTCCTTTCTACTAGTGTCTCTGTCTCCTTGGAGTTGAAGTTCAGAGCAGAGATTGCTAGATTTTTATTTTTTATTTTAGGTGATCCTGAGGATTGAACCAGGACCTTGCACCTACTGCACTCTACCACTGAGCTATAACCCTCGCCCAAATTGCCAGCATTATGCCATTTCACCTTTTCATATTGGACTGATGATTGCATGTGGAACAAATTTGCCTCAACATAAACCTGTCTCTTTGCTTTTGGCTTCAATATCAAATCGATCTGAAAACACTAGATATATAATTTGATCAGAAGCACTGATTACTAATTATGCATTTAATTAGATTAAGGAGATTATTAACTTAATGATGAGAAAAAAGTATTTCAAAACTTTGAGTCTATAATGATACAAGTGCTTCTTCTTCTTCTTCTGATTATTCATAGGTACCGATCACAATTTTGAAATCAAGTAGCAATTTATTGTCTCCATATAAACACTCACTACTGTTAGGCTGGCCTGTTTCCCACTCTTCCCCAGGGAGACCCTTCCCCCTCCCCTTCTTCCCCATTCCAGGTCGCCATACCCGACCCCCCCCCCGCGGGTCACAAGACCGCATCACGTGAGGCCAGGGTCACAAGTCCACCTCACCCCAAGCCAGTTTCCTGTTAACTCACGTACCAACCTACAGAATGAACAACAGACCTAAGCACAATTTCCCTTCCCCTTCCCCGGAGTTCCCGCGCGCGCGCGAAAACTTCCCGCGCGCGGGAAAACATGGTATATAAGGCCCCAGATCCAGCCATAAGGGGCCGTCTCTCAACCTGCGAGGATGGGCCGCCTGATTCCCTCCTGATAATAAACCTCTCCGCCTGGCCAGCTGTTATCAGCCCTGGTGATTTGTCTGAGCGCCGAACCGAAAACCTAACAATTTACTTGTAGATCTTTGCCTTCAGAAGTCCAAATCCATATAAACATAAGAAAGAAAATTACCGCTAACTCGTTTTGAAATACTTGGTCGACATCTTTGAAGGAATGTTCAATGAATATCTAGACGGCCTCCCTCTCACATGCCCTGTGCAGCTCCAGCAGCTCCTGGAGGGTGTCTGTGGGCAGCTGCACCTTCTGGGCCATCTGCTGGTCATAGTGGGCCAAGGCCTTCTGCACTGCAGCCGAGTTCTCTCTCTGGGCCAAGGCCAGGACTGCGTTCTCCATGCAGGGCAGAGCCCCGCTGCTGATGGCACTGACGTAGGTCAGCACCAGGCTCTCTAGACCTGCATACAGAGAGCTGGTGATGATGCTTGTTATAAGAAGAGTGAAGAAAAGCCTCTTATTCTGTGAAATTCAGCACGTCAGTTCTCATTTTTTTCTTGAAGCATCAATGTTCTCGGCATCACCCTGCAATTTGCTATAAATGCAGCATTTCGACCTCTGTGCCAGATTTATTGATTTAGACCTTCCTCTTTGGCAAGATCGCCAGGTGATGTGTATGCTCGTCAAAGATCAAGAATCCTGGTTCTGAATTACACAGACTTCTGTTTATTAAATGTTTGCATGTATTTTAACCACAAGTACCATTAGGAGTGAAACCATACCTCTTTTATTTATGTCTGTGTCATCATCCCTGTCCATAATAAGCTTTTGATCACTACTTATGGAAGAAAAGATGCTGTCCCAATCAAAAAGTACCACCATTTAGTTGATTAGAATAAACATTATCCAAGAGACATTTCTTCATGTGCTAATACAATGGTGATTAGCCACATGGGCATATGAGCCCTTGAAATATAGCCTTGTGATCTCAATTTTTAATTTTCTTCCATTCAGATTGATTTACCTCCAAATTTAAATAGCCACAGTTGCCTAATGGCTACCATATTGCAGAATGAGGTCCAGTTTAATGAGGCAACTTTCAGAAATAAATCTGTTTTTCCTTTAGACCTTTCCTATATTTTTACATTAAGAAATCTGATTAGTGAAAGTTATTATAAAGGTTGATACCATCTAAAATTTAACATAACAGGAGCAGAAGATTAGCAGTTTTCAAAGCTGAAACTTGGTTCATTTTATTTCTTGTTCTTCGTCTTATCAATGAGTGAAAGAACTGGGAAGGGTACTTAAGAGGCCCATTGACCTCGATGCCTCCTGGAAGAGTTTTGGTCTTGGAAGAGCTGAAGATGTAAGAACAGAATTCTGCAACTTGTTGCACAAATTCAGAGTCCAACTCATCATCCTCCACTGTCTCCAGCTTGGCCAGCTTCTTTTGATGAGCAGGCCTACTGAAGACAAAACATTTCTTCTCTGGGAAGAACTTCCAGATGCAGAGTTGGGGCAGATTACAAATTTTCTCTTTCTGAGTGGTACCTGCAGGAAGATAAAAAGGGATTTGCCTACTGTAAGGATTTGAACATTTTGATAAAGTGTCAAATGGCATATACTTTCAGCTTTTTAGGCCAGGTAGCCTCATTCTTATGCACTTAATTCAGTTACTGTACAGTGACAGACTCTGTAGACAGTAAGTAAACCAGTGGGCTCAGCATTCTTCCAATAGCATTTATTGCATTGGCCATCATTTGTCTGTGGGCCATACTTTTCCAACACTTGGACTAGAATGCTGTTTGTGCTTTAATCTATTTCCTTCAAACATGTATCTATTGTATTTCATGGTCTTGATTAAATACAGAGTCACATATGTTAAGCAGGGAGATAAAATTAACCTAATCATAGCAAAGGGAAAGGTGAAAGAAAACAGAAACATTTTCTTCATCAGCTGATGAGCATCTAAGGTTGTTTCCAGAGCTTAGCTATTGTGGATTGTCCTGCTGCAAACATGAGTATGCACATGTCGCTATAGTATGACTTTAGCTCTGCTTCCAGAAGAAGCAGAGCTGATATGACCATCTATAGATGAACGGATAAAGAAAACATGGCATATATACACAATAGAATTTTATTCAGCCATAGAGAGTTTGTGTCATTTGCAGGAAAATGGATGACTCTTGAGACTCTAATGCTAAGTGAAATAACCCAGAAACAGAAAGTTAAATACTTCATGGTTTATCTTATATGAGAAATCCAAAATATAAATAAATTAAAGAGTAAAATAAAGGAGAGATGATAGGAAATAGGGAGACAGACCTTTTGGGGATGGGGAAAAAGATCAAGGGAAGGGTTGAAGGGGCATGTGTGTGGGGGAAGTGATCAAAAATGATCAAGATATGTATATAAATGATCAAGAGAGAGAGAGATATATCTCCCCAAAGTAAGTAATACATATAACAAACATATACCAATACTAAATATACCTGTTCCTCAAAGAAGAAAATATTTTCAAATGAAATCTATTAATTCAGATATTAAAGATTAATTTCTAGGAGCAGCTAGGTAGAAGCAATAGAAAGCTCCTAATGTAAAAGCAATATAAATATAAAAGTAAAAAATGATAATTTCTAATGTTTTGATATCTCCTTTCACCAATTATACATCCCTGCTACCTTGCTTTAGCTTTAGTGAATTCTCCAGGTAGGTGTCTGCAGAGATGGATTGTCCATCTAGTTCCAGTTCCAGGCAGAAATCTCTCAGTGTCCACACAAAGTCTGGGAAGAAGCTCACGAAGTCAGCTGATCTTCAACCTCATTCGTGTTGTGTGAGGATTTTACTCTGATGAGCTCTGTCAGCTCTGTGAAATAGCTGAGGCGCTAAGGAAAACTGGCAAAAATAACAGGACCCCCCCCCGCCATGCTATATTAATTCAACAAACCCCCAAACCTTCATTTGCCTTTTTTCTTAACCTAAGCGTCATTTCTTTAGTAGATACATGAATCTTTCTTGTATTTAAAATATTGTTCATGTTTTCTGTTTTTGAGCTGGCTTCATTGGATACAGAGTCAGGCGACTGGTTTACTGACACAGGTCTCTCACCTGCTTGTCCTGGTGTTCTGGGCCACAGAAAGGATACTGCAGCTGGTCCAGGGCCTGCTGGTTGATGACGCCCATGCTGTTGTAGACAAAGGTGCTGCTCAGAAGTACCGCCAGGGCGAAGATCCAGGCGTCGTTCTGGGAGTCACTCTGGAAGCCAGAACACATTGGCGTCATGAGTACTTTTTATTCTTATGTCACCTTAAAGATCAGCAGTGGAAAAATTATGCCCATTTATTGAGAGATTTTTACATTAATTAGGTAGAAAAGGAACCCAATTCCAAAGAAAAATGTCTGTATGACTTGAGCTTTAAATATTTTTTTGATTAGTGTTTGGTTTACACTGATTCTCATTGGTCTCTCTTACAATTATTGACAAATAACTGAAAAAATAGTCAAGGTTGTGGGCATTTGAAGGTCTTGAAGAAAATTTAAATTTAAGAATTTCTTTCTCTCTCTTTTTGTTTGCAATAAAATTAACGTAGAAGAGATTTAGAACTGGGTATAGTGGTCCGTGCCTGTTTTTACACCTGCATAAGATGCTGAGGCAGGAGGATTGGCAAACTTAAGGCCAATCTGGGCAATTTAGAGAGACTTTGCGTAAAAAAAAAAAAAAAAAAGTAAAAGGTGATTGGGTGGGGATGTAAATCAGTGGTAGAGTGCCCAAAGTTTAAATTCCCAGTGTTGCTTAAATGAATGAATGAATATTCAAATGAGTAAAATAAATCAGCAAATAAATAACTGATTCATAATACTTGCAGCAGTTTTATAGCAATTATTATATACCTGAAATATTATCTTATTAAGTATTCAAAACTATTCTGCAAGGCATGTATAGAACTGTTTACATCTATTTGTCAGGTTAGAAAACTGAATCCCACTCAAATGATTTGATTAAGTATGTTGAGTTAGTAAACAATTGCTCACTGTGTACTCACTGTGTTGCTTTTCTGCTTGGATTTGATCATGAAATTTTCCTGATCTCTGGTTGCTAAATTTAGTCTCACGTAAGCAAAGGTGAAAATTTATGTTATGGATAAGTACAAACTCTTATTTAAGTAAAAACTGCATACTTTAGAGACTATTCAAAGATAAGGAGCTAGTCCAAAATGGAATTCTCAGTCCTTACTTTCTCAACATCTCCCAGGCCCTCGGTGTCCAGGAGGACTAGAGTCTGGTTTGGCTTCTTAGGATGAGACACGCAGCACATCCAGATCCCCTTGGTGTGGGCCTGCACCGTGGAGCCCAGAGAGAAGCCTGCAAAACACAAGCGAGATAAGATGTGTCAGCTTTAATAGCAGGTGTGTCTGAAATTGAGATAAAAGTTGACATAATCAAGATTAGGAGTGAATAGTGAATTGATAGCAAGTATTGATCTCAATTACAATCAGAAAAATTATAACAATAGATTACCCATTAGAAGAAAATGCCCAACAGTTTTATAATAGAAAGCATTCATCAACTCAGTGTGAAAGGGCTTTGTCCCTGTGACCCCAGCTATATACAAGGCTGAGGCACCACTTCATGATCATTCTGGTCAACATAGCAAGACTTTGTCTCAAAACAAAAATTTAGAAAGGCCTAGGACTATAGCTCAGTGATAGAGTGCTTTTCTAACATGCTTGAGGCTCTAGATTCAATTCCCAGTACCACAAAAACAAACAAACAAACACAGACAAACACACAAACAAACAAAGGTTGGAGGTATAGCTCAGACCTTACAGGGTTGAATACCTAGTTCTGCAAAAATATTCAGCAAACTAGAAATAGAAGGAAACTACCTTAACTCAGTGAAGTCCATATACGAAAACCCTGGCCAGCATTACACTCAATGATAAAAGACTGAAAGTTTTTCCTCTAAGATCAGAAACAATAAAATGGTGTCTACTTTGGCCATTTGTGTTTAACATTGTTCTGGAAGACCAGTCCAAAGTAATTTTGCAAGAAAAAGTAGAAATCGCCAAAATTTTGAAAGAACAAATAAAATTATCTCTGTTAAGAGATGACATGGTCTCATATATAAAAAACATTAATTATTCCCAATCCTGTTAATCCTAATAAATGAATTCAGAAGTGTTACTGCATAAACGTCAACATGCAGAAATCAGTTGCATTTCTGCACACTAAAAGTGGACAATCTGAGTAGAAAATTAAGAAAATAATCTCATTTGCAAGTGCATCAAAAGAATGAATTACTTGGGAATAAAGAAAACCAATAATAACCTAAGACTTAGATACTGAAAAGTATAGAATATTGTTAAACTAATTGAAGAAGACACAAATAATTAGAAAAACATGCCTTGTTAGTGGGAAGGAAGAACCTGTCTGTGGTGGTGCTGGGGATTGAACCTCTGGCCTCAACACATACCAGCCAAACACTCTGCCACTGAGCTACATTGCAGCCCCCAAACCTCTTTTAACCTTAAAAATGCATGAAAACTGGCACTTACTGTACAAATATTTCAATAACATCATAGTCTCATAGTATTTTTTTAAATTTTATTTTAATGGTACATTTTAGATGTACATAGTGATAACATTCATCATAGGGGATTTGCACCTGTACGTGACATATCTTGTTGCTTCTTTTTTTCCCATTCCCCTCCCCTCACCCCCTCCTCCCTCCCTATTTGCAAAAGCTTTGTTTCCATTTTTTCCTTCCATTTCTTATTTCTCTTGTCTTCTGTTCTGATCTCCCTCCCTTGTTCCTTTTCCCATTCAGACATTTTCTTCCCTTTCCCAATATAATACATTTTAGTCTTTATTTACACTTTCAGTTTCTCACACCAGAGAAACTATGAGGTATTTAAACATGTGTGTCTGATTTATTTCACTTAAGAATATGGTCTCAAGATGCATCCATTTATCTAGGAATATCTCAAGCTTATCATTCTTTATGGTAGAATAGTACTCCATTGTACAAAAAAAACCACATTTTCTTTATCCATTCTGCTGTTGATGGGCATTTGGGCTGTTTCCAAGATTTATCTATTACAAACTGTGCTGCTATAAACATGAGTGTGCATATATCGCTGCAGTATGATGCTTTTAATTCTTTTGGGAAGATACCAAGAAGTGCAATAGCTGGGTCAAATGGAATCTCTTGTCCTAGTTCCCTGAGGTCTCCACACTGATTTCCATAGCGGTTGCACCAGTCTACATTCCCACCAACAGTGGAGAAGAGTTCCTTTTTCTCCACAGCCCCTCCAGCATTTGTTATTGGCTGATTTGTTGATAATAGCCATTCTTTCTGGAGTTAGGTGGAATCTCAGGGTTGTTTTAATTTGCATCTCTCGAATGACCAGTGATGTTGAACATTTTTTCATATGTCTATCTGCTGTTTCTACTTCTTCATCTGAAAAGTGTGTATTCATTTCTGCTGCCCACTTTTGGATTATTAAAAAGCTTTTGCACAGCAAAAGAAACTACCAACAGAGCAAAGAGACAACCCACAGAGTGGGAAAAAAAATTTTTGTCAGCTATTCTTCTGACAAAGGACTAACTACTCGAATATATAAAGAACTCAAAAAAATCAGACCCCCCCAAATATAAAGACCCAATCATAGTCTATTATTATGTAAATTAATTATTTATATTATTGCCTTCCTCCTTCTAGAAAAGGATTATGATTTCTAAAAGGAATCTAGGGATTGCTGGTGAGCTGACTCATCCCCTGGACAGAGGGGATGACAGATAAAAGCTCACCTGTGAGTGGAGGATTAGTTGTCAATATTCTTCCCTGGTGAGGGTGGGGATTCAGCTCAAGTGGTAGAGCTCTTGCCTAGCAAGCGTAAGGCCCTGAGTTCGATCCCCAGCACAAAACAAAACAACAACAACAAAAAACATCTTCCCTGGCTCTACTGGTGTGCAGATGCACAGAGGGCTCAGCAGAGCTTGACTGGTGGCGCTCACCCTTTTTCTTCCCAGCCAGCTTGTTCATCAGGTAGGATTTGCCTGTGCGGTAGAGGCCCACGATGGCCACCACCACAACGGGCTGGCTGATGGCAGACAGGATCTTCAGAGCCTCCTGATTCACTGTCAGTCGGCCTTGCACGTTCTCAATGAGGCACACCGGGCCTGGCATGGGGGTCTCTGAGGCCATGTCTGGCGTGTGCTGTGGTCTGCAGGGGCAAAGGTGGAAAGATCAGAATTTTGTCTTTTGCACTCAAAATGTATTCATAAAATTCCACAGCATGAACAAAACATTTTGTGTGCATCAACAAGATACATGAGGGAAACTAATATGATGTTAGAATTTTCTGAAGATACTCTCTATGGCCATACCACCCTGAACACGCCTGATCTCATCTGAAGATATTAAAGTAGTTCATTTTTTAAAAGTTGATATAACAGTGACTTATCAACATTCAGCTGCTTTCAAAACACAAACCTTCCAGTTAATTTATTGTGAAAAAATTTCTTTTTGGATTCTGATTAAAAATTTTACACAAGAAGTGTAACTACACTTTACCATTTTTTCCCCTTTCATCTTACTTTTCTTTTAACCTTCTTCTTTATCCCCCTTTTCCCTATCGAGTTCTCTCTTTTGAATACAATAAGGGAGGGGAGGGGAAGGGGGGAAGAGGGGGGAAAACCAAGATGTATCATGTACAGGTACAAAATAACCATGTTGATTATGATCATTATGTATACAATGTACCAATACATGTTCTTGGTAAAAAATAATAAAAAAATTAAAAAAAAATTTTACACAAGATATCAAATGGCAAAACAGGACAGAATTTAAAGAATTTCTTTTTCATCCTGGATATATGTAAGAAATGAAACAAATATTTGCTCATTAATTCTTATAATGAATAAAGAGCCTCATGAACAAATGGTTCATTGCTTCATGTATGTCCTTTGGGTAATTTCCAGGGATTTTCTTTTCTTTCTTTCTTTCTTTATTTATTTGTAAAAATTCTGACAGCTTTAGAGTGTGTTTTTGTATCTAATAGACAGAGTACTTGCTCCTCGACTTTCTCTTCTTCTTTTTTTTTTTTTCTTTTTTTTGGTGCCAGGGATCGAACTCGGGGCCTTGTGCTTGCAAGGCAAGCACTCCAATCACTGAGCTAAATCCCCAGCCCTTCCAGGGATTTTAGTGTGTTCTTTATTCCTACCCTAAGTAGTTACTTTCATTTCCCTGGAATGAGGCTCCACAGAATATTCCACACTGCCTTCCCAGGAGGGAAACAAACACAAATTTCTTCTGCAAATTTTACGAAAACACCTGACCAGTCACGCACATAAGAGGGCCCCTCCAAGGACGTGGAGGGGCACAGCCAAGGCCGGTGCTGGGAACTGGGGCTACATGAGCTTCACTGTGACTGAGCCTGAACTCGGTGAGGTGCGAGCACACACTGGCAAATACTAGGCGATGCTGAAAATGGCAATGAAACACGGATTAGGAAACCAGAAAGCCGATAAAGTTAGCAGTTAAAGAGCTGTTCAAAGAAAATATATTTCCTACAATATACTTTTGGGTTTTCTGCATTTTGGGCCCCTAATTAGTAGAGAAGAAGAAGGAGAAATAAGAAGAGGAGGAAAGGAAGGCGTGGAGGAGGTGGACGATAAAGAGCAGACTACAGGAGAGAGAATTTAGTGGAGAGGTGACCAACAAAAGCTGCCCAGGGATTCAGCAGGGGAGTTTCCTGAAGGCAGAAAATTTGTCTGAGGCCATGCAGATGCCGAGGAAGGCAAGGAAGCCATCCTTAGTGCTGCACTGCTGGGGATTCTATTAGAGGAAGCTCTGTAGTAAAGTACAGGGCCTGGATTCTGCTGGTGAGTGGTAAGGTGAGTGGGCCCCAAGCAATCATGCAGGCTGCATGATTTCTGACAGAAGAAATCCAGTTTGAAACCAAGGCCAGAGGCATGATTAGGAAGTGAGTTGCTTTCATAACCTTCATCTTTCACAATGGTTCCAGTGTTCTTCTTTCTTTGTCCCTGCCAGTGTGGGTAGGTACTCACCTGCACCTCATTTCCGTGTTTTCTTTCTCTTGCAGACAGCCCTGTCACTTCTTTAGCTGCAGCAGAAGCAGTTTTGAGCAAGCCCTTCAGTGACCTTGTAATTTAATTGTCTTCAGTCAACCCGGACAGTGTCAACAGATAGGAAGACAGCTCAGTTCAGCCCCCTGTCTCCTGGTGCCTAACCCAACACAAGCCCAGTAGTGGCCCTAGGGGACCTGCCGCTCTGATCAGCTGTCTCATCTCAGGCTCAGCTGCAGTCTTTCACCCCTTTCCCAACCCGCCCCAGGCCTGGAGGCTGCGTATCCCTGAGCTGAGCCCCTTCAGGGCTGGATGGGCTGCCGGAGGGAAGTTTCTCTTACCTGGCAGGTGAATTGGCTTCTGACTTCTCAGTCTCTCACCTGAACTTTTATTTCCTCCAATGTGGTGAGACTTCCTGGATTTTTATTGGGGTCATTAAATAGTGATAAAAGAGATTTAGAGTCCTGTGAAACTGAAAGCATTTAATCTAGAACCATCACTTAGCAACCATAAAAGGGATTTCAGGAGCTGTGCCAGTGGGAGGGTTTGAAAGGATTTATCATTCAGTATCTACAAATATTTTTTAGAAGAAATTTTAGGAAATGTTTGCTTTTTAAAAAGTGTTCTGTAGTTATAGAATATATGGAATGTTTCTCAAGATTGGGGACCAGTTGAGCATCTTAGAAAGAGGATTTGTAGAGTCTAATTACCTGCAATAATAGCCCCACCCACAGCAGAGCTGATTTTTTTTTTTTTAGAGAGTAGTGAGGGAAAGTTGTAACCCTGGGGTGCACATTTTAAACTCTTTAACTTTAAACTTTAAATGCTGTTTATTCCTCTTCCCATCCATTCTGTAAGGAAAGAAATGAAAAGAGAGAAGGAAGGGAGAGATTTACATTCTCTGTTGACCTCATCATGCTCTATACTGCTCTGTGCCCAGAAGCCAGCACGTGAAATTTGAAGAATAAAGGTAGATCCTCTTTTTTCTCTTCCCTTATTGCTGTGATCTTTTAAAATATTTCTGAAGCTAGGTGTGGTGGCATATGCTCGTAATCTTAGCACTTGGGAAGCTGAGGCAGGAGGATTGCTGTGAATTTGAGGCCAGCCTGGGCCCCATAGTGAGTTCAAGGCAAGTCTAAACTACATAGCAAAACTGTGTCAAAAAAACAAGCAAACAAAAAACCAAATAAAATATTTCTGGGAAAATAGCATTTTAATTTTCTCTAGAAATAGAGGTTCAGTTGCTGGAACCCAGCCATGTTCTTGTCTCATAGGCCTTTACACCCACAGAGTTTCGCCTCTGAATCTTACTTGCCTCCATCTTGGCAAAGTCGATTGTTTCTTGTACTTGAGATCTCCACAAGTTGGCATGTTCTCAGAAAAGTCTACTGTGATCTTTTTCTCAATCTTCACCTAATTTTATTTTTTTCATTTTGACTACCTGAAATCGAAGCTCATGCTATGAGGAGCTTCATGCCTTCGTAGATACGGTCCCAGCACCTGGAACAGGGCTGAGCATAGGACGGAAGCTGGGTGGATATTATACGTGGCTAGGCATAAGATGACCCTGAATGTGAAGCAAACCTCACATTTGTGCCAATTTGAATATATAAATTTTGAAGCATAGCAGAACTAGTTAAATCAGTATGTATGTATTTGTTAACTTAGTCATACATACACGTAGAATTATACACCACATGTAAACATAATCCTGATACACTGTTTATTACTTTGCAAAATAATCTTATTCCTACTGTCCACTTCCTTCTGCATATTTTAGTTTCATCATTTCTAAAGCCATTTTAAAACCGTTTACTCATTGTTTTCAAAGGCTCTCATCCTTAGTTCTGTAAAAATTATTTGAATCATTTGAATGCTCAACAAATCATCCTAAAAGGTACATAAGTGATGAAACATTTTTTCCAAAAGATCTGTTATAATCTTGGAATGAATGACAAGTCTAGCTGTCAGGTCAGGACCTGTTGTGGGGCAGTCTCACTAAAGCTCCGCTGCAGGGGGCTTGCTCTTCCTTCTTCTGCAGTCAGGGATACGATATCACATTGCCATGGGAACCACCAGCATCTCCTGCCCCTCCGATCCTGAGATTAAGGGACTAAATTCCTGGAGTGTAGGCCAAGTCACGTGGTCTCTCCCTGCACCCAGCCCCATGCAAGGAGCGCAGGCTCCAGCCCAGGTGTGGTGGGCTGACACCTGGCCTGCTCACCTTCACTCAGTTCCCATCTCTACTGTATTTCCCAGCCTGACACAGGCAAGTGAGACGACCAGCAGCTGCCACCCTCACCCAGTAGAAGGACAGTAGCTCTGAGATTTTTCCCAGGGAGGGAGGCAGCTCATGAAAACAGAACTCTGAAGCTCTCCTGAAGGGGCAGGATTTAACTGAAATGGCATGTGGGCAATTTCTATTTAGAGACTTGAAGAAAATATATTGCTTGTAGATCTACTTCACAAGAAATACTCATTAGGAGGTTTTTCAGTCAGAAAGCAAGTGACCCTGGATAGTAATGCAAATCCACATGGAAAAACAAAGATCACAATTAGGAGAATCAAGTAATTATAAAACACAACACAAATATGGATTTCTTCTGTCTCTTCTTGACCGATTAAAAAAAACAATCGCAGGTGTAGAATTGTATTGCAGGGTATATAAATATGGCAATGTAATATATTTAAGGGTGTAGGTGGGAGCAAAGCTGTGTTGGAGTAGATGACACCAGATGTTAACCTGAACACAAAGGAATAAATATAAAGAAGCAGAGATTGTAACTAAGAAAGCCTTGTAATTCATGAATTTCAACTCTCTTGGAAAATTTCCAGTGTACAATAAACGTTTTGTTTTTTAAAAATGTTAATTTTTATTATTACATATTTGCAGTGCAGGTGCTTACATTCATTGTGGGAAGCTGGTACATACACATAACACATCTTAATATTTTCTCATTCCCCTCCTCTCCCCTCCCTTCCCTCTCTCTCCATCTCTTGGAACTTCCATTTTGTAAAAGATCTCTCTGTTTCCTATTATCTTTTATTTTGCTCTATAATTTATTTATATTTTGAGTTTCTCATTCCATGTAAGAGAAATCATGATATTTAAGCTGCATATCTGATTTATTTCACTTAACGTTATGATCCCAAGGTGCATCCGTTTTCCTACAAATGACTCAAGTTTCTCCTTCTTTACGGCAGAGTAGTACTGTGTTATGTATAAATACCACATTTTCTTTGTCCATTCATTTTTTAATGGGCATACAGGCTGCATCCAGGATGCTGTTGTAAATTGTGCTGCTATACACATGGGTACGAATGCATCACTACAATATGATATCTTTAACTCTTTCAGGAAGATACCCAGGAGGAGCTGAATGGTTCTTAATGTTTAACTGTAAAGTTAGTGAAATGTGCTGTAAAGTTAGTTAAACTTTACACTTTTCTGTGCACACCCCATTCCCAGTGTATGGGAGAGGTCACAACTACTGTAAAAGGTAGTTGCCGGGAAACTGTAAAACAGACTGGCATGATTGTAAGCAGACACAACGTGCAGATCTTTAAGAAACAAGGCTCTGATGAGTCATGCTTTTTTAGAGTCAAGGTCCAAGGTGCTGGGGAACTTCCAGGCCAAGCCAAGATGATTACAGCCCATGGGGGAGAACTGGCCATTCTCAGGGCTAATGAACTCTCCTGGTGCTCACCAGCCTGAGACAAGTGACAAGCCGCCAGTAAGTATTCGTCGATTCATTCAAACTGTGGCAGTGAACATATGGTTTAAAGATTATGCTCTTTTGAAAGATTTTTGAGACATAGTATGAAATTTGTTTTAGGAAATATTTGTTGTCTGTCCCCTGCCTCCCTTCCAGTGTTGAGTGGGCTGTTCAGTCTCCCCTGGGGCAGAAGCATGCTTTAACCTCTGCTCAACTGATGGGGGCGGCAGTGACACAGGTTAACAGGCAGCTTTTGATTCCTCCTGGGAAAGATCGTGTATTTCTGTAGCCACCTTCGCCACATTTAAGTCTCAATACTTGGCTGCTCTGAGGCAAGGACACCGGAGTGTGATAAGAAGCCCAATGCTTGTGGGGCCTGCTCTAGGGCAGCAGTTTTGTCTGTGCTTATGGGGCAGGTGTCGTTATTTGCACTTTTTTCCCAGAACAGTAAATGCAGTTTAAAGATAATTGATTTTTTTTTTTTTTTTTTGTGGTGCCAGGGATCGAACTCAGGCCCTTGTGCTTACAAGGCAAGCACTCTAATCACTGAGTTAAATCCCCAGCCCCAAATTGATGTATTTTTAATGGCTGCTCATCACCTGGTTGTCCTGGCAGAAGGTTGATTTGAGGTTTCCTGAAAGGTGAGTCAGTGTGTTGTTACAAGAAGTTCAGATCAGGTTCCTTTATGGCTCTATGTTTTCCAAAGTGAACTGAAATTTTTCGCTCACCTATATCTCTCCTTCCATTCCTTAAGTTTGAAGTCTGAATAGTCTTCTGGGAAGTGAGAAATCTCAGGCTTTCTCCACTTTTACTCCCAATTTTAGTGTATGTGCTGCCGAAGTGAGCACATCCACTTTTACTCCCAAATGCAGAGTTTTTGGTGTCAGTTCAAGATGGCATGAAACTAGTTTCTTTTTGCACGGAAAGTGAAACCATGGTGAGCTCTTAGTTTCTGGGAAATCTACAGGGTGTTATAAAAGCAGAGCTTTTCTTAACACAATAGGTTGGGAGGGGACTTGTTGGTTCTGCTTGTACTTTAGGCTGCTGAAAATTTTCACGGGGAATTTTGTTTTCAAGTAAGAGCAGAGGTAACTTCCTCATACCCAGGAATTTCCCCCTTTCCTGTTGACTTAAATTTGTAGTTATGGAATCTTTGTTCAATCTGATAGTCCCAAATCAAATTAATTATTTAACATACATTTTGTGGTTTCAAAGATTGTCACGAATATTAGCATCCCAATGAATTCCCTGTTTGGATTTCTTTCCTTTCCTTTCCTTTTCTTTTCTGTACTGGGCATTAAATCTAGGAGCTTGGCACTGAGCTACATCCCCAGCTTCCACCCACCCCAGTTTTATTTTTTTATTTTAAGACGAGGTTTTACTAAATTACCCAGGCTGTGCTCAAATTCACAATCCTTCCCAGAGTGCTGGGATTAAAGGTGCACACTATCACACCTGCTTGGGAGGTCTTCATAATAATAATCTGCTTTTCATGTAAAGAACTCCATGCAGATGTATCAGAACACAAAGCAGCAGGGACTCACTCACTCACTCATC
Organism: Hystrix cristata; assembly: GCA_004026905.1. NCBI lineage: Eukaryota > Metazoa > Chordata > Mammalia > Rodentia > Hystricidae > Hystrix > Hystrix cristata. Next base: position 7,230 of record PVJO010022170.1, on the reverse strand, counting down.
TGGATCACCCAGTCCCACCTAGAATAAAGGCGAGACCTGCACGTGAGAAATACAAACCGCAATGTGTGTGTGTGTGTCTGTGTGTGTAGAGTACAGGTGCTCTGCAAGCGCAGCAGGGTGCAGCACTGAGTGAGGGAGGATTCACAGACGAAGTCCCTGCCCTCACATGACTCACTCTGGTGGGTGAGATCGGTCTGCACCCTTGAAATGAAAGCAAAGGCCTGGAGAGTGGAGGAAGGGAGGAGGCAGATCGTGGAAATGGAGCCAAGATCACAATGAGGGAAGTTTGAAACTTTTAGCAAGTGAGGACTTTAGTTTGCTGTCAGTTATATGAGGTGCATTTCATATTTTAAAACACGGTCCAGTGATTGTTCTGATTTATAATTGAATGTTTTGAACCATCTGTTATGTTTTATTTTTGTTCTAGTAAACTCAGAACCACACTATAAACATGTAATCCTTGTTACACATTTTTCAGACTGTAGCGAGTTTCTCCCCCATATGTTGTTTTGGCTCCTACAACCAACTCATTTCTTTGCGTGAACATTTGGATCACTTTGTGACTTTTCACTACTACTGGAAATAGTGTGTAGCTATAAACTGACATACAGATATTACTTTAGTTAATTTCTTTCATTTTGGATCATAGATTGTTGTTATATGCATTCAGGACTTTTTTTTTTGAGACAGAATCTTGCTCTATAACCCGGACCAGCCTTGAACTTGAACTCTTGGCCAAATTGATGTCCCATGTGCCAAGTTTCACCTAAGATTTTGTTCAGTGTTCATTTGTCTAGTGGGGGCCATTTGGGTGAATAAATGAGTAAGCGATGCCAGTGAGTCCTCCTATGTTGGTAGAGAGGTAAAATGTGTTCTTGGTACACAATTTACAATCTTTTAAGGAAGACGAACATGAGTTCCATTTTTGCACTCAATGTTGTTGCAGGTTTTGGGGGGTTATGAGGGAAGACTTGTCTACCAAAGCGACACTCGTTCCAAAATCTAAAATTGCTTTAGCTATGCCTTGAATAGTAAGGAGTGACAAGAATGCTTTGTTCTTTAGGTCTTCAGAGTATGACACACCCACCACCTGATCTGCCCATGTTTGCTTGGAGACTCTGTATCTCACTTTGAAGTTGTCTGCTTTCATTTGCAAAGCCTTCTCTTAGTAGTTGGGTTTGTTCCTAAAAAAGACAAATGGAACCCAAGTAAACCATCACTCTGAGTAAATCTCTATATTTGATCTAGTTCTCATATTCATTGCTTTTTTTTTTTTGCATTTTATTTCTTAGTGAAATTTCTGTGCCCGTAATTTTTATTGTACTTTTTCTTGGGTAGCTGAACTCTGTGATACTTTTCCTTGATGCCCTTTATCTATGAAACAGATTCAGTTATATCTCCTAGTACATTGATGAGCCTAAATTACCAATCTTGATTTTCCACCACTAATTGCATATAACCTTTGTGGGTAATGTCAATCATAATCTGGCTTCAGGTCTTATCCATGCATTATACACTTTTATGCATCCACCTCCAAATATATGATTATCCCTAAATGAAATGGAGACATTGAAATGGAATTTTGAAATTAAGATTTGAAAGCTATTTCTCCAGCTTTTTCATGCCAAGAGTGAAAAACCTCACTTCCAGTCTAGGGGTCAAGAAAGTTTTAACAGAACTAGACTTTCATTGTCTTTTGTGGGCTCACTGGTGGCCCAGAGCCTGACTAAATATATATGCATATTTCCTTGTTTTCATTCTATCTTTCTATAAATCAAGGCAATCCTGTGTGAGGAAGGAGAGTAGACTAGCAGCCCTCCTGATTTGGTCAATCGTGAAGAAACTCATTCTTCCATTTGTATTGGCAGTCTCATATTTGCAACGGTGGGCAAGTGAATGAATCCAGGTAGTTAGGGCCTAGATTCTAGAAGCCGTTCTGGAAGTTGGCTGTTGTGAGTCTTTACCAGGTGTGATAAAAGATACAGTGAATGCTTGTGTATAGTTCAATCCCCAGTGGAAAGGCAGGATCCTAAGAACCTCATGGTGTGCCTTCACCCAGCTTTTTTTGCCACATCTGGCACTGTGTGACTTCTGGCTCTTCTCCAAAGTAAAAATGACCATGCAAGATAAATATTCTGAATCAATTTAGGGTATCCAGGCAGTCACAACAGTGCAACTAAAGGTACCCATGAAATCATGAGGACTCCAGAATGCTTCAGAAAGTGGCAAGAATGATGGGGTAAGTGTGTTCAGAGTTAGCAAGAGTATTTTGAGGACTAAAGACAATGTACGTTTTACTGTAACACATTTTTTAAATGTAAGCATTCATCATAATTTTGATCCATTCTCATAAAAGTTATTTAATTTTTCTGAGCCTGTGTTCCTTCTCCTAAAGGGATATAATTCTTGCATCTTACAGTCCTATGCAAGAGATACAGATAAGACATTTTTATGATGTATAGCAGATAATAGCTGTGATTAATGGAAAGATGGATTGTGACAGAATTTCAAGGAGAAAACATAATGACCAAACAGGAGCAGCAGACAGGTCGGGCACACACACAGGAGTGAACATGTATGTCAGCGGGCAAGATGCTTTATGGGGCTTAGTGTTCTACTCACCAAACTAAATTTTTGTTATCAGAGAGAATGGGGAGGAAAAGGAAAAACAGAAGGCTCAAGGTGGTGCCACTGAATACCTGGAGTTTAAGAGCTAGAGTCCTCTCTTGCTCTTCCAGCACCTGGGCCCTGTCCCTCTCCATCTTCTCCGTCAACTGTCTGATATGTTCCTGATAACTCTTCTCTTTCTGCTCCAGCATCTCCTGACTCTTCTTCTGCATTTCCTCCAACATTTTTGCGGCAGCCTCTGCAGATTCAGCTTTCCCGCGTTCCACTGAAAGGAATGAGAGAAATGTCTGCGGGTTACCACTGGCCTCGCTCCTTCCTCTTCGGCAGTTTACTTATTGTTTGCTCACTGCACAAAGTCAACTCAGATATGATGCCAGAAAGTAAGAATGTGTTTGCTTTCCTTGTTCTAGATTAAGGAAACCAGATTTACTTATTCAAATTATTTAGACTTTAAAGAGCTTTTGAGGTCATGCAGCCTCTTCACTCACTCCTCACCTTCAATCTCCTTTTCCTTTTCTGTGAGAGTCTGGTCGGTCTGTAGAATGGCATTAGTCATGTCCTCCTTGGACTGCAAGTATTTCTGCAGAACCTCTTCAGCCTTAGAATCAAAGAACACAGAGTTAACAGTAGGAAGTGACTGTAAAGATGTGATCCTGTGTCTCCCCACATCTTTTCCTCTAGAATTGTTTTTCTTAGTTTTGGTGTTGGTGGTGGTCAAAATTCCCTCTCACAAGAACGGCACAGGCTTCAGGCTGGCCAGTCAGAGCTCCCACTAAGCAGTGTCTTTCACCGAGGCTGGCTGGGGAAAAGAGATTCTGTGTCCTTTCAGAGGTCCCAGCTTGGAGTTATCAGTGCTGTGGATGAGCATGCTGTCGAATGAAGACCTTGTGGAGAAAGCAGATCACAGCAGGAAGTGGAGGGAGGAATAAAGGGAGAGAGGTGTGAGGTGGGAAGAGTAATGGACAGAGACACAAATGAGGAGAATCCAGGTGCCCAAACAGATGAATTATAATTTTTAAGAAGCAGTCACTGAGCTTTTGTCCCAGCAATACAAAATATTAAGCTTTAGTAGCAGATGATGATAACAACTTGGTGCTTAATCTGATATTTCAAACTATAACTTGATTATTAATTGGGTCTGTTCTCTCTGGTGAGTACCTGGGACAGATCTCATATAATAGGCTCCCTGTGCATGTTATTGAATGAAAGTGTGAACGCTGTGCAGACAGTGAGGTACATATACGAGCAACTGTACTTTGTTACATGGGTGTTGCATTTGGCACAATGGCACGATCAGGTGTTGGTTACCTGAATCCCCTTCCTGGGTTCCTCATAGTACTTTTGCTTCAGGTATTCTACCTTCCGAATAAGGCGATGGTAGCCCCCTGGCTTAGAATAAATGCCTTGTTTCACCTCCTCTTCTAGGGGACAGAAAATATCTTGAAGTAAAGCTGAACAATGATCCGAAGATGCTCTCAAATTTCGTCTGTAAAAGTCATCTTGCTTTTTTTCTAGCTGAGCCTTTAATGTAAAAACAAAAAGTGAAAAGTAACAGGTAAAAATGTTAGCTTAAACTCAGACTTTCTAGGAGCCTGTCTCAAAAAGTCTATGACTCATAGAAAAACTGACAGGCACCTTGGCAGGACCATCTCTTTCCTCCTGATCCTAAATTTCTGCTAAAGTCCATTTCTCTTTGGAGGTAAATTTCTGAGCAGAGATTGCTGGGTCTGTGTTGTACTTTTAGAGGTAAAATTCCAATTTTTCCTATTGGACCAATCATTGCAGTTGGAATTAATGTAACTCAACATAAGCCTGCATCAGATAACTTACAGCAATATTTTCCATTTTTGGCTTGAATATCAAATCAATCTGATGACAGAACACATGTAATTTGAAGAAGCTCTGATTGCTACTTATATGCATTTAGTTATATTAAGGGAAGGTCATTAGCTTATTCATAAGAGAAAAGATGTTTTGTAACACTGAGTTTATAATCATATAATTGTTTCATCTAAGTATTATCATCATCCATAGGTAGCTGTCACCGCATTGAAATCTAGCAACAATTTTCTTTCTCAAAATATTCATTTCACTGTCTTGTAGTACTTTCCATTTCAAAATCCAAATAGATATAAGTTTGAGAGAAAAATTACCGCTAATTCCTTTTGAAAATGTTGGTCGACATCTTTGAAGGAATGTTCAATGAATATCTCGATGGCCTCCCTCTCACATGCCCTGTGCAGCTCCAGCAACTCCTGGAGGGTGTCTGTGGGCAGCTGCACCTTCTGGGCCATCTGCTGGTCATAGTGGGCCAAGGCCTTCTGCACTGCAGCCGAGTTCTCTCTCTGGGCCAAGGCCAGGACTGCGTTCTCCATGCAGGGCAGAGCCCCGCTGCTGATGGCACTGATGTAGGTCAGCACCAGGCTCTCTAGACCTGCATACAGAGAGCTGGTGACGATGCTTGTTATAAGAAGAGTGAAGGAAAGCCTCTTATTCTGTGAAATTCAGCACGTCAGTTCTCATGTTTTTCTTGAAGCATCAATGTTCTCGGCATCACCCTGCAATTTGCTATAAATGCAGCATTTCGACCTCTGTGCCAGATTTATTGAATTAGACCTTCCTCTTTGGCAAGATCGCCAGGTGATATGTATGCACGTCAAAGATCAAGACTCCTGGTTCTAAATTACCTAGACTTCTGTTTATTAAATAAATTATATAGGCTTCTGCTTATTAGATGTTTGTGTGCATTTCAGCTACAAGTGCTGTTAGCACCAGAACCTTATCTCCTGCCTTTATGCCTGTGTCATAACCCCTGTCCGCAGGAAGCACTTGATCACTATTTATGGAAGAAGGGATACTATTCCAGTCAAAGGGTATCACCATTTGGTTCCTCAGACTAAGTAACACTATCGGGGATAATAAAATAGTGACTAGTCACATAGGGATATGAACACTTGAAACATAACCATGTAATCTCAATTTTGTTTACTTTTATTTAAACTAATTTACCTTATTAGTGACAGTTGCCTCGTAGCTACAGACTGCAGGTCCGGTTACTAAGGCAACTGTAAGCAATGAGCTTTCTTTTTTTCTTTTGCTCTTTCTTCTTTCATTCCATGGTGAAATTTGATTAATATATTCAATTAGAAATGTAGGAGTTGTCTAAAATTTAACACAACAATTGTGGTACATTTGCCATTTTCAAAGCCGAAATTCAGTTCCTTTTATTTCTTGCTTCTGAGACTTATCAATGAGTGAAACTAGTGGGAAGGGTACTTACGAGGGCCATTGACCTCGATGCCTCCGGGAAGAGTTTTAGTCCTGGAAGAGCTGAAGATGTAAGAACAGAATTCTGCAACTTGACCCACGAATTCAGAGTCCAGCTCATCATCATGCAGCGTCTCCAGCTGGGCCAGCTTCTTTCGTTGAGTGGGTCTGTCGAAGGTAAAGCATTTCTTCTTTGGGAAGAACTTCCGGATGCAGAGGCGGGGGAGATTAAAATTTTTATCTTTTTGACTGGTACCTGCAGGATGATTTAAACAAAGGATTTGCTTACTGTAAAGATTTGCAAACATTTTGGTAAAGGGCCAAACAGTATATGCTGTCAGCTTTCCAGGCCAGGGAGCCTCGTTCCTACATACTCGACTCAGTTCCCACAGCATGACAGCGTCAGTAATCAGTATGTAAAGCAATGAAGGCAAAAGCCCTAGAGACCAAGGGCCAGACTGCAACCCCAAATCCACTTATTTATCTGAAAACGCCAACACTTCAATTAAACCCGAATACCGAGGTTTTAGTTTAGAAAAAACAGTTCTACATTAATATCTTTTTTCTTAAAAGAAAAACACAATGACACACATGCCATAGACTGTCCACCACTGATACAAAGGAACAGGCTCAGTACTCTTCCAGCGGCATTCATTCCAGCAGGAGAGAGGGGTTTGCTGGTCATTAGTTGTCTGTGAGCCAGAATTTTCCAATATTTGGGCCACTACACTGCTCATGCTTTAATCTATTTTCTTCAAATATATATCCATATCCACATTCTTTGGTTAAATACAGAATCACAAATGATAAGGACTAAGATAAATTTAAACTAAGCATAGCATAAATGAAAGAAAGAAACTTGTTCTTTGAATAAGGGAAAAAGTATTTTAAAACTGAATCTACTAGTTCAGATATTAAGCATTAAAGTCAAGGTGTAGATAGGTAGAAGTAATAGGGAACTGTGAATATAAGAAAAGTATAAATAGACAAGTGAAAGTAAGAGCAAAAGATTGTTTCTAGTATTTTGATGCTCCTCTTTACCAGTTATCCTTCCACGGTACCTTGCTTTAGCTTCAGGGAATTCTTCAGGTAGGTGTCTGCAGAGATGGTTTGTCCATCTAGCTCCAGTTCTAAGGAGAAATCTCTCAGTGTCCACACAAAGTCAGGGAAGAAGCTCACAAAGTCAGCTGAATCTTCAACCTCATTTGTTTTGGGTGAGGATTTTGCTCTGATCAGATCTGTTAGCTCTGTGACATAGCTGAGGCGCTAAGGAAAACCGGCAAAAATAACAGGCCCCCCACGTTCATGCCATAGTAGTTCAAGAAATACCCCCCC
>PVJO010022169.1:0-28587 GCA_004026905.1 Hystrix cristata | reverse complement strand
TGCACCCGAGGAAATGCATTAGAAGGAAAGCAGAGAAAGAAATAGTGACAGTAGCAACATTTTATTTATTCTAGATGACAAACTCACAGCAAAGCGACATACCTACGTACTAATATAGCTCAAAAATAGGATAGTACGATTTGTAGAATTGTGGGAAATGTCATTTTGCAGCACAGCGTGCCCTTGCCTCTATCATCTGGAAGATGACAGAGCTCAGTGAGCACTTTTATACTCTCAGAACATGGTCTCCACCTTAATTAATAGTGAACATGAATTCAACAAGGAAGAAATTTACCTGTAAGTGATCAGTGCTAAGAAGGACAGATCCTATTTCTTGAGCAGTTATTGGGGTTCATAGGAAAGATGTCTTCATTAAATTTTTCCAGAAAATTTTATTTGATAATGTAAATGAACACTCATTTTTGTTCTGTTTTGTTTTTTTTTTTGGTACTGGGGATCGAACTCGGGTCCTTGTGCTTCCAAGGCAAGCACTTTAACCACTGAGCTAAATGCCCAGCCCTGAACACTCATTTTTATAGTGCTTGTGAATAAATCTCCAGCTCGTATCACTCATCAGTCACTTTTCTTGTTTCTTAAATATTCATTTATCCTGCCAGTATTTACATGACTTAAATTAATCAAGCTGTTGTGAGGTTATCCCGAGTTCTGTTGTAAATATTACACTTGACACTAATTGTGATCGAAACAATTTTTATAAGCTCTGAACTTTCTAGTGACTTGCTACCATCTTGTCTTTCTGCTGTTAATTATCATAATATAGAGTATGTTTTAAAAACACATTTACTTATGTAGACATATAAGACAACTATTTCCCAAATGCTCCAGAATATCTTGAATTCAAGAGAGGTTAACATCACTTATTTAGGATTAATTTCTTTCTCTTTAATGTCAATATACTACTGCAGATCTGTGAGATACACAATTATAAACTTTGTTACCTTAATCATAAAAATTGCTAATTATGTACATGCAACTCTTAAGAATCCATTTCTCTATTAATCTTTCATATTTTTAGGGTAATATGAGATATCTAAAAATTAAAATTTGATATAAGTATTTTGATATTTATTTACAATTTAATCAAAATCAAGTCTGTGATTTGTCATTGTACAATTATATTACATGTAATTAAAATGTAATTTTGTTTATTTTAGGCATTCATATGTAGTCCCTTTAAGTAAAGGAATAATGGGTATAATTGACAATTGCTTATTACAATCTTTCTAAGGCCTTTTTGATATTACAGTTGATGGTCTCCAAGACCATTCATTCAATGATTTGCTTAGAAAGACTCTCATAACTCAGAAAAACTGTTATATACATGATTCATTCAAGTCATGATTTATTAGCATGAAAGGAAGCTTATTAAATAAGCAGACAAAAAAGCACATAAGGCAAAGCCCAGGAAAGCATCCAACTCAACTTTCTAGCTGTTTCACCCCAGGGAAATCATATAGACAGCCCTTAATCTCCTAGCAGTGAAGAGTGACACTGTGCTAACCAGCAAAGCTCACTCCAGCTTTGTTGTCCAGGGTTTCCAGTGGGGCTCAGTAACACACATGAGACTGACTGTTTGCGTGGCTATTCTTAGACTGCAGCCTCTTCAAAGGTCAAGCTGACATGATTTGATGCCTCGCCATAAGTCACACGGTGAGTATACACTGTCTACAGAGGCTCAAAGCGTTTGGGCAACTAAGATACTCTTTGGCAGGGAAGAATATTTCAAGGGCCTAGAGGCTACCTTCTAGGAGCAGGAACCGATCAGGGTTTAGACAATTCAGATTTGCTGAATTAATCCTTTGCTTCACCAAAAAACTTCTCAGAAACTGAAAAATAATGACTGTACTAATCCTTTTGCAAGCCATAGGTTTCCAATTTTTTTCTTTTAAATAACTGTGATCTGATAGATCATTTGGTGTATTTGGGTGATAGATCAGTATGTGATTTGTAGAATAAAATTCTTCTGATTCACTTTAATTTTTATGTACAAGAAGTTTCTCAGCAATTTTTAACCAAAAGAATTAGAATAGAACTGATCTTGAACCTGTTTTGTTCTAGCATGGAAATACTCCTGAATGGATGCATGAACTATTTTCAAAGCCTCATTCATCTCATCAAAAGGCATTTCCAATACAATTGGAATTGCACTAATATTTGTTAAAATTTTATTATAATCATAAATTTATAGTATAATACAAATAATTGCCATTAAAATTCCATAGTACTTTTAGCCTTTAGAATTTTATGATTACAGAAAATAACAAAATAAATTTCATTTATAAATAAACAGGAGAGAATCACTGAACTATTTTCAGGTATAGTTACAAGGGTAAAATTGTTGAAATGGGAATGGAAATATTATTTCAAGGAGCAAAATAAGCAATTGAGATATCTGTTTTAAACATTTGTCCTTAAGATTTTTAAATGGATAACAGTAGATATTACTGTTCATATAGCTTTTAAATTTATGACAGTGGATTTTAAATTGTGACACTATTTAGATTATATGAGATACATTTAAAATATGTATGTAAAAATTTTATTTTAAAATATAAATGTTTAACCAAGCATAGTGGTATATGCCTATAATCTTAGCACTCTGAGAGACTGAGGCAGGAGGAATCTCAACTTACAACCCATCTAGGCAGTTTAGAGATTTAGAAAGATCCTGTTTCAAAAAAAATTTTTTTTAAATGGTCTACAACGTAGCTCAAAGGCCTTTGGTTCAATCCTTAGTACTTTTGCAATATGCCATAGATAAGTATATGGAGGCCTTTGTCTACAAGACTCTCACATTTCTACATCTCTGGTCATTATCAGCCAAGTAGCTATCTTTTCAGGAATGTTTACATAAGCAGCTGACCTTAGAAAGATAGAAACAGGGACTCCCTTTGGAGCACATTTACAAACATTCCTAGAACCAAGATACCTCATTCCTTTCCCCAGTGATACTTAGTTATAGTTTCCGGGTAATAAAGATAACACTTCTGTCAGAGGAAGTATCGGGAAGATTTTCTAGTAGTCTTTATAGGAAATCAGAATCTTTGAATCTCTGGGTTCCTTTCCTGTAATCCATCCCCACTGAGTATGCGAGTAATGCCTGATCTTCCCCGCAGCACCCTCAGGCACCCGCAGCTGCTCAGGCACCAGTGTCAAGATGTGCCACTGCTGAAAGTCGTAACTGTCTGGGGCTGGGGGGTTTGGCTCAGTGGTAGAGCGAGCATCTGCCTAGCAAACAAGAGGTCCTGTGTTCGATCGCCAGCACCAAACAAACAAACAACCCCCCTGAAAAAAAGCCCTGTCTAAATCCACTTGGACTTACTGTTTGTTTATCAAGTGAATTCACGGATGAAAAGTGACCTTGCTGTTGTCATCAGAGTCCTGCTTAGGTACTACATTCAGAAGAAAGACAGCATTGGAAAGAAAAGCAACATTCTGCAGATATTTAAACATACAAAACAAGTTAAATGGGAATGAAAAACTCAGAAACAAACAAAAAGATCTCCCTTTATCTTTAGTTCCTATAATAGTGCCTGGAAGATATTGGGCACTAACATTTGTTTAAAAACTGAATGGAAGAATAAATGATTGAAGTGATGAACACAGAATGTTCTAGTCCATTTTTGCCTCCAGATGACTGTGGACTGAGTAATGTGTCAAATATGTTACTCATATTTGTGAACAAGGGGAGCAGGAAATTTAAGAATCAAATTCCATTGATGTATTCATTTCTTTAAAATATTCATTAAACAAGTACTCTATGCTTATCATTTACTAGGTACAGGAAAACAAAGGTGAATAGAAGCAGTCCTTCCCTTCAAGGAAGCCTACAGGAACATGCACAAATATATTATAGTCACTAAAGTGGAGGAATATGCAAACTGTCAGGTGACTACACCTAATTTACCTAAGGAACCGGGGAAGGCCCTCCCCATTGGTGATGTTTTCAGCTGACCGTTGAATCAGAAGTAGGAGTTTGTAACATGAAAAAAAAGTGGTTAGATATTTCAGGATATTAGTAGAGATAGGGCATATCATGTATAATTTAATTTAAATGAAGAAACAAACCACCTTCAGCATATTAAAAATAAGTATGACAACACCAATAATAAGTCAAATGTAATAGTTGACCTAAAATCCTGCAACTTTCGAAGACAATCATGTCCTTGACTTTTTTGATAATCCATTTATATAAACTACTGAAGAGGTCAATCTGCAAGATATGGGTTTGACAGCTAATATTTCACAAACCGGGTACGTAAATGACATTCCAAATGTCTTGTTTTGCCTCTGGAGGATTCCTGCAGTGGAACTCAGGTTTCATCAGAAAGAGCTCAGCGTTAAGCATCCAACCAAGTGAAATACATTGTAAGTCAAAATCAGGCATGTAGGTAAAGGCAAAATGGGTGACTAGCTGGAAACTAAAGACTGTAATTCCTGTAATTCTATCAGAATCCTTATATTTGTTTCTTTGCACTGTTCTAAAACACAGTGTTAAATCAGTAAACCCAAAAGAATTATTTTTTAAGAATTCAAGACCCCGGAGACAAGAACTGCATGTTAGTAAATCTCAGAGCAGCAGTCTTATTGCATTGGAATGCCATTTTCATAGCATTTTCCAAAGGCTTAGTCATGTCAATCTATCTAACGCTTAACTGTAATTTTCCATGCAGGCTTTAAGGTTACTGACTTTTTTCCAAAAAAAAAAAAAAAGCCCCAAAACAAAAAACAAAACTCAAAAACCCAAGTTTAACACAATAGTTCTGTTGCATTCTGGCACCCTGACCTTTTAAAAACATGGTACTTCATTATGTTCCAGATATGTAAGTGCTGCTCTCTTTTCCTCCCTTTGCCCAAGGGAGAAGTCATTATGAGAAGAGCTAGCGAGAGCTCATACCCTTTGAATCTCTAACCTTCTCCCTTCTGAGAGCACCGTATCTATCAACAGAGTGAAGAGGTGCCACTTTGTGGCACCTGGCACCATTACGCATTCTGTCGTAGATGGTAGAGGCAAAAATAAACTGCTTTGCCTAGATAAATCAGATCTGGCTAATTTTATCCTTTTCCCATTGCTTTTTGATCCTTTTCTTTGCAGTCACACTGATCTCTTTCCTTCTTGACCCACCTATATTGCTGGTTGATTTATTTTAGCACTAAATCAAACAATTTTGTAATATGTACAGATGTTTTATATGTATGTGTCCTGCCTCTCTAAGCCTTGTGTGGGAAAAGACTGCCTTCTACCTCTTGGAATCCTCTCTGGCCCTTCATAGAGTTTTCAGTATTTAATAGATACTCTGTATATTTTGGTTTGATTAAGCACAGATGAGTTGGCTTAGAATGAATTGGAGCAGCAGTTTATGAACGTCTAACTAACCAGAGGCTGCTGACAACTGGCCATGTCTAGGGAATGTGGCCATAGTTCAGCATGAAGGGCCTGGGTTCAATCTCTAACACTGCAAAAAATGAAATAAAAAGGCATGAGCGTGGGGGTGGGAAGGGGTGAAGAACTGATTCTCTCTCTGACTTCTAACCCCAACCATCTAGCTACATACTGTGTTTTGTTTCTTTACTCATCTTACTGGGTAACCCAAGGATGTACTCTGGCTCAGGAGTAAATATATTCTTTTTCTTCAAACAAGCTGAAGACTGATAAAAAAATGTTATCATATAACATCCACATTACAAAAGGTATACAAACTATACAGGATATAAAATAACGCAGGATATATAAGCATATTCAGGTTATACAAGCTAAATACAACACATTATAGAATGCCACATAAGAAAGGCTATCTCAGTAACATTGTTAATAAGTGGAAACAATGTCAAAAACACAATAGAGTACAGAATGTATCTGTAAATTCTGGCGCAGAGAAATAGAAAGGTGTACAGTGAGGTGGGAATAAGGACACTTGTATGCTTAGACAAGAAAGATGAAGATGTTGGTGGGAAAGTCTGCATGGAATATTTGCACTTGACAGTGCAAAAGTCTCAGTTAAATTCAACATGAGAATTTTTCCCTTGCAGAGCTCCAACAGAGGAGTATATTGAGTAACTAGAGTTGTTTGGGTGCTTGTACTAGGCCCACTAAGGACGCAAGCTCTGAGAATATCAGACGCAAGTGGATGTGACTAAATCCAGACCCTTTACACGTTGACCTGTGTTCGACCTAGGTCAGGGTAACTGCTATAACACATAGACTCCAATATGTACAGTGACTCAAACCAAAAGAAATATATTTCTTGGGAGGAACACTGGGTGTTTCACACATGTTGGTATGGTGACCTTCCTCCTTGCAGTTATTCGGGGACCTGGTGATACAGGACCTGTCATCTTTAGTATGTCTTTTCCAGGGCTGCCCAGAATAGTAGGATCATTTCTAGTTAAGTCTATCATTAGGGGGAAAAACACAGAACACAGATAGACTTTTTTAGAGGCTAGATTCTGAAGCAGCACCAATGACTTCCATCAGCATTTATTCCAGGGGCTGGGGATTTAGCTCAGTGATTAGAGTGCTTGCCTTGCAAGCACAAGGCCCTGAGTTCGATCCCTGGCACCACAAGAAAACAAAACAAAACAAAACAAAACAAAACAAAACAAAACAAAAAAACGTTTATTCCATTGGAGAACTCAATAATATCACAACTAACGGCCAGAATATACAAGTGATTCATGAGGGGACAGGGGTGCACACACTCAGGAAAAGAAGAGGTGAGAACCTGGGGAACTTGGGTTTTTCTTAGTTTTGATGTTACTTAGCTCTGTCTGTATGTGTCCGGGTGTGCATGTATGGGCGCATACGCGCTTCTGCAGGCATAACTCTATACGAATGCATCTGGCAGGTTACTGAGCCTCAGCCACATGGACAATGCCGAAGTGTCCTTCCATGACTCATAAAGATTGGTTTTTGTTTGACTCAAATTATGTTTATCTCTACTATTAAAAAAGTTTTGTTTCCAGAGTTTCATTAACAGAGATATTCTTGTACATGGTGGCATCTTATTAGTACAACTTACACTTCATGACTATAATAATCATTTTAACTTTTTCAAGTGGGAAAATCCTCATTGAAATTTATCTGAGGTAGAAGATTTGGTCTTTCAGCAAGCAGTGATATAGAACATGAGTAATTGAATGTTGTGCTAATCAAGTCTTGAATTTCATAGTCTGGAAAATCTAAAAGCTTTCTAGAGTCTTTCTAAAACTTTGATGAATTTGTATACTCAGAAATTTTTTACTTTGCTGTGTTCTGGTGCAATTACCAAAAATTATTCCACTGAAACAGCTGTAATATTAACATTAAAATAACCTGTTAATGAATTAGTCTATAATGTTCTGAAGTGTTGTTTGTTTAAATGCTTCATTTACATTTTGAGGGAACCACTCTAAAATGATTTTAACCTAAATCAATTAAAAATTTTTGAGTAATAAGCTGGAGGTACAGTTTAGTGATAGAGCAAATGTGAAATCCTGGCTTGGATCCCCAGCACCACAAAAGGAAAAAAAAAAGAGCAATATTCACAGATGACTCGATCCTCTACATAGAAGACCCTAAAAACTCCACTGAAGGACGCCTAGAACTAATAACCAAATTCAGGAATGTAGCAGGATACAAAGTCAGCACTCAAAAATCTATAGCATTCCTATATTTCAAAAGCAAGCTCACTTAGAGAGAAGTTGGGGAAACAATACCTTTCACAATAGCAACAGGAGAAATGAAATATTTAACAATTAATCTAACCAAGGAAGTGAAAGTCCTTTACAATGAAAAATATAGTATCGTGACAAAAAAGATCAAAGATGTCAGAAAATGAACAGATATCCTCCATTCCTGGATAGGTAGAACCAATACAGTTAAAATGGCCAAAACTATTATATAGATTTAATGCAATTCCAATACAAATACTGATAATATTCTTATAGAACTGGAAAAAGAAATCCTAAAATTCATTTGGAATCAGAAAACACCTGGAATAGCAGAAGCAACTCTGGGCAACAAGGGCAAGGAAGGGCCATCACAATCCCAGACCTCAAATTATACTACAAAGCTACAGTTATAAAAACAGCATGGTACTGGGAAAAAACAGACTTGTGGATCAATGGAACAGAGCAGAAACAACTTCAGGTGCACTCAGTTACACAATCTTTGACAGAAGGGCTAAAAACCTTTGCTGGAGGGAAGATAGCCTCAACAAATGGTGCTGGAAAAAACTGGCTATCCATATGTCGCAGGTTGAATTTAGGTCCACACAACTCACCATACACTAAATTAAAACAAAAATTGATCAAAGATCTCAACATTAGAACAAAAACAATCTGCTGGAAAACAAAATAGGCAAAATTGCCAAAGACATAGGCATAGGCAAAGACTTTCTAAATAAAATCCTGGTTGTCCAAGAAATAATACCAAGAATTAACAAATGAGATCTCGTTAAATTTAAGAGCTCTTATATATCAAAGGAAACAATCAATAAAATGAAGAGACAACTTTCAGACTGGGAAACAATTTTTGCCAGCTAACCTCAGACAAAGGACGAACATCTAGAATATAAAAAGAACTAAAAATAAATTAGGCACCCCCCCAATTTAAGGACCAAATTAAAAATGGGCATCTGAAATGAACAGGCACTTCTCAGATGAAGAAATACAATTGGCCGATAAATACATGAAAAAAATTCAACAATGTCGGCCATTTGAGAAACACAAATTAAAACAACATTAAGATTCCATTTCATCCCAGACAGAATGGATAGCATCAAAAAATCAACCAATAACGAATACTGACAAGGCTGTGGGGAGAAGGGGACTCTTCTTCCCTACTGGGAAGAGTGTAAACTGAAACGAACCACTATGGAAATCAGTATGGGGATTCCTCAAAAACTAAAAATAGAAATTGCATTTAACCTAGCTACTTCCCTTTTGGTTATCTTCCCAAAAGAGTTAAAAACATTGTACCACAGTGATGTATGTGTGCCTATGTTTATAGCAGCGTGATTCATAACAGCTAAATCTTGGAATCAGGCCGTATGCCCACCAACAGATGAATGGATTAAAGAAATGTGGAACCTATACGGAATGGAGTACTGCTCTGTCATTAAGAAAGATCAACTTGCGGCGTATGGAGGAAAATGAATATGCCTTGAAACCATAATGGTAAGAAGCAAATCAGACACACAAGCATGTCCATCGTATGGTTTCTCTTACATGAAAAATTTAATTGGAAAGAGGAGAGAAAAAGAGAAAAAAAAAGTAATTATGTTCTAAGTATGTTTCTGTTGTCAGTCTCTGGTTTCACTCTAATCTGTTGTGAGAGATCACTTTGCAGGATTTTCATTTCTTTGGATATTTTAATGTTTTTATTGCTGTTATGAGAATGATCTATTTTGAAAAAAAAAAAATTCCCAGAATGGGAAAATCAATGAAGATAGAGAGTAGTTCAGTGGTTACCTAGATTTAGAGGGGAAGGATTGGGAGATGAGACCTAAGTTCGAATGTGGTTATAGTTTTACAACTCTGTCAATGTGCTAAAATCTATTGAATCTTACATTTTAAGTTTTTAAATTGTGGGCTGTGTGAGTTTTCATTTTCATAAAGTTATTTTATAAACAACTAAAAAAATGAGCAAGTGAATTCGACAATATGAAACATCAAAACTTTGATAGAGCCATGCTATGGAGGGAGAAACAAAATTACAAGGCACATATTAGATGTTAAAAATATTTGTTGACAACTGAATGAAAACATACAAAGGTACTTTTATCTCTCTCTTGACCTAATACATCACTCATTGCCTGAATAATTGCTTTGTCTTGAATGTTAAAGACTTTGTGCCTGATCACTAGAGGCATAACAATTATACTTGCTGAGTACTAGACTCATTGTAGGCTGCAATTAAACTGGTTCAATTGTTAGCAGTCAATTCTGAATCCAGATAGTCTAGTAGCAGATATTTTGTTGTCAATTATCTATCTTATTAATAGTTTTTATAAATTATAGTTTTGTCCTTACATATTATACAAGTTTACACTTATCAAACTAAATAGAACTATAACAAAATGTGAGTGTCTGAATTTGACATCTCTCATTAAAAAAAAAAACAGAATGGGATTTCCTACCCAGCCAATTTTTCCTGTAATTATAGAAACCTGATTTTTATCATTTACTATATTGTCATATTGTCATTCTTAATTATTTCTTCGTAATGCTTATTTCAATTTCAGGTGACCTGAAGGCTTTGATTATATGAAATTCATTTATTGTGTTTTAAAATGAAGATGTTCTTCAATTAAATACAAGAAATGCATTTATTGGAAATCTTTGTATAAGCCAATTCAGTAAAACAATGAAGTTTGGTTCAATTCAGCAAACATGCATTGATTGCTCTATATTATAAGGCAGTGTATGTCTCCTGGGAGTATTTGTACAGCATTAAATAAAGAAAAATTTGCATAGTTTAGTAAGATTTGGTCCTTTAAAACGTAGTCATGTGCTATATAACAATGTTTCAATTGGTGATGAAGCACAAATGAAAGAGTGGTCCCAAAAGATTATAGTGGAGCTGAAAAATTTCTTCCACTTAGTATTTCTACTGATCTTTTTTATGTTTAGATATCTTTAGATACACAAATACTTAACAACTGTGTTACAGTCAGCTCCAATGTCCAGTACAGTAATATGCTTTCCAGGTTTGTAGGCTAGGAGCAAGACTATACGACATAGTCTACGTGAGTAGTAGGTGTTATTATTTAGGCTTATGTAAATGCCCTCTTTTACATTCACACAATGGCAAAATTTCCTTAATTCTCAGAAGTTACCTTTGTCATTGACACTTGATTGTACTATGATTGTGAAAAATGATCAATCTGGCAGATATGTATCATCTCCAAAGGGAAGCTACTTGATTGGCTTCCAACATAATGGCTATCGTGTTCCTAACACTACTCAATTATGGTTGAGGAGCATGATTATATTCATACCTTTATGCATATTTATTAGAAACACAAAGGTACACACATTTGAGGCTGTGTATACCTTTCTTCTTGAGCTCCTTCTCTTGAACTGGCTTTGACAGTAGGGAAGAGAAGCTGGAATAAATAGGTTTCAGAAGAACAAAGGACTGAGACGTAATCCACCCTAGTTCCAGTGGAAAAAGAGTTGAGACAGCTACCGAGAATTCAAAGTGGATTTGGGGAGTAAGGACATTTAAGAGCTATCTCTTTGTGTGTACTTTTCTCTTTTCTAGCCCTCCAGCATTTACAGAGTCATCTTTTCCAGTGCTCTCGGGTTTATCTGCTTCACACGTACAAGTCTCACATGGTCAGATCCTCTCTAGCAAGCAATTCAACACTTCAGCACTTATTCTTTCTATGGGGCACTTGAGAAAATGGCTACCTCTGCTCAACCTAGCAGGATCTACTAGACGTGAGTTACTCAGCTGCATTTAACTCCCAAACTAATGAGAATAAAATATTACAGGATAGTATGGGATCCATTCCCTCTAGAGTGGGCTCTGAAATGTGCACAAAATATCCAGTGGGGGAACAGGGCCCCAGGAATTGATGGGTAAGTTTTAAACCACTGTTGTTCTGGAGGCTGAAAGTCCAATATCAAGATGCCAGATAATTTAGTGTCTGGTAAGGGTTAATTCACTCTATTATTCATAAACAGTAACTTCTTGCTGTGTCCTCAAATGGTAGGAGGGCAAATTCCTTCAGGCCTCTTTTCTAAGGCCACTAATCTCATCCACAAAGCCTCAGCTCTCATGATTTAGTCTCTCCCAAAGGCCCCACTTCTACAACCACTGCACTGGGGACTGCACTGCAATATATGAATTTTGGAAGGACATATCCAGACTATAGTTCATGCTCTACGCATCAATCTGTCTTGCTTTTTTTTTCATTCAGGCTTTCGGTTCAAATATTCAGTAGTGGCCTCTTCTTTCTAGAAAGCACCTGCAAATTACATTGTTTTAAGGACAGGGAGAGACTCTTCCTGGAACTATGATTTTGTTATTTTTCTGGCATTTCCACTGTTGCTGCAAATAGAACTCAACTATGTAGTTTCTGTGTATTTGTAAAACAACTATTTTATCCATTGTCCTATAGCTAGTTATATGTTTTTTATATGAAGAAACTTCCATAAGTTTTCCTTTTGCTGTCATGAATCTCAGTGCTATGTCTTATATTGTTTTAATATGTATTTTTAAGTTTAAGATATGTTCTTGGGGCTGGGGATTTAGCTCAAGTGGTAGAGTGCTTGCAGAGCAAGCGTAAGGCCCTGAGTTTGATCCCCAGCACCCCCAAAAAAGATATGTTCTTAACCACAAATGCTGCATGGCTTCATTTATTTTCCAGGAGTTGTTATTAGAATTCAAATTATAAAGGTTTCATTGCATATGACTTTTGCCTAACCTGCCTCATAAATCCATTTTGGGGCCTAAGCATGAAAAACTTTACAATAAATTTCTTTATGAAAAACATCATGTTAGTACTCTGATATCTGCACATATATTACTCTTCTCAGGCATTCTCAGCCTTAAAAATAACACCTTTTATTTGTTATATAATCCTTAGAATTTAACAGTTATATTTTAATAAAGTCAGTCAGCTAAAATTATATTTTCACAAAGAAATTCTAACACTGGTGTTCTTTGGAGTAAAATGATGTGTGATAATATTAATTCTCAGTGTAACTTGTGAAAGGTCAAAGTCCCCGCAACAGTTAATTAACCAGCTATACAATCATCTTAGAATGTGCTATAATATTGTACTACAATGAAAGGCAGAATCTTAGTATTAAGCATTGATGATAACCATCGGAATAGAAATAAATACTTGTTTCACTCTTCTATTCATGGAAGCACCAGGTTAGTCAAAGCTACTAGTATCCTATATGGAAAAATAGAGGACACATCCTGATTATGAGAATAATTCTGAGTCTGACATAATGTTTTACTCCTTTTTATTGCAAGCTACCTCACTATTTACATGTCCAACACCTTGTTATTAGGAAAGTTGAACTAATCTGTGTGGCTTGAAGTACAGTTGTTAATGCTATAATGGATGGATTTTGCTTTCCTATTACCAGTGCAGCTCCTATTAGGAGATGGCATAAATGATGGTCCCCAAAGTGTAGTTTCCAGAGGAGATAAGAAAGGCTCATTCAATTTGTATTCCTTCCCTTTCTCAATAGATGTGATTGTGCTTGAAATTTGATCCTAAGAGTGGTTGTGGGGAAGGGTTCAGTAAAAGGAAGATGTGGGCTTATTCCTCTAAGTTCTAACTAAATGGAAGAAAAGATGATGCAAAACCCACATAATTAAGACCAATTGCCCTTTTGTCCATGGTGCTTAGTAGACACTCCTGGGAGAGATAACACAATGAATTCTTCCCAAGCATGAATAAATTAGGAAGTCATCTCTGAGCCATAAAATGAGTAACCCTAGATATCTGGGAGTGGAACGGGCCATGGGGGTAGTTTGAGAATCTCTGAAGTGAAGGACATAATGCAGAAACATACAGCCACATTAAGAAGCAGCAGGAAGCAAATGGAAGAATACTATAGTCTTGGAGCTGTGTTCTAGGCCTCGTCCTGTTCCTAGCTATTAGTGGATTTAGGTTAATTCTAGTTCCAAAAGCCTAAAATCTCAGGAAGATAGAAGACAAGTAGCCCCACTTTTTGCTTCATTTCAGATTCTATTCTTGAATGACCTTGTCTTTAAAGAGTATAAAATTAAGCTACTCTAGCATGCCAACATTGCAATAAATGGAAAACTGGAGGAAAAGTCATCACATTTTCAAAGAAGAGAAAAAGATGCTACTATTAAAAAAAAAAAAAAACCCACCCTGACTCAGTGAAGGTTCCTCTGTTCCTGAAACCACTGGACTGGAAGGTGGACACATCTGTTTTCATCTTCTCTGTTTATTTTCTTAGCAAATGGAGACATACCAGATGTTCGTTCTATTTCATACTCAGAAGTTTTCTAGGATAAAGGCAAGAGAGGCCAATATCCCTGAGCTTGCAGACACCTCACCATGAGCAACAGGAAAGCTATTGCTGGGGCTGAAAGAATCACAGGATATCCTAAAATACCCCAGGTTGTTATTTTATTGTAGCATTTTTATGTCTACACAGTTTGTTAGGCTCCTGTGATGGTAAACCTTGTCACCTTTACTGGATCAGGAGGCTCCTGGAGAGGAGATGGAAGTGTGAGTCAAGAACCTTGCTGATGAGTTAAACCATGGGGAGTTCACAGACGCACTAATTAGGAAGTGTGGCCCAGTTGGAGGAATCAAGGAAGTGAATCTAGGGGACTATACACATATCTGGTCCTTGGCCTTTTCCTCTTGGGCTGTTCCCACATCTCTACTTCCTAGAGATCATGAATTGTACAGCTCCCCTCCACCATTCCCTTCTTTCATGGTATTTCTGCTTTGGAGCCAGCTTACCATGAACTGAAATCTCTGAAATTATAGGTCAAAATAATTTTCTTTAAATTGTGGGTATCACAGAAAGAATCAGTGCTTGGGACCACATGCTATTAAAAAGCTTTTGCACAGCAAAAGAAATCACCAATAGAGCAGGATGAAAACCCACAGACTGGGAAAAAATTTTTACTAGCTATTCATCAGACAAAGGTCTAACATCTAGAATATACAAAGAACTCAAAAAAATTAAATCTCCCAAATTCAAAGACCCAATCCAAAAATGGGCAACTGAAATGAATAAACATTTCTCAGATGAAGAAATTAAAATGGCAAATAAATACATAAAAAAGTGTTCAACATCACTAGTCATTTGAGAGATGCAAATCAAAACAACGTTAAGATTCCATCTCACACCAGAAAGAACTGCGTTTATGAAAAAAATCAACCAATAACAAATGCTGGCGGAGCTGTGGGGAAAAAGGAATCCTCCTCCATTGTTGGTGGGAATGTAGACTGGTCCAGCCACTATGGAAATCAATATGGCGATTCCTCAAAAAACTACAACTAGAGGTTCCATTTGATCCAGCTATTCCCCTACTGGGGATTGTCCCAGAAGAATTGGAATTGTCATACCACAGGGATGTGTGCACAACCATGTTTATAGCAACACAATTTGTAATAGCTAAGTCTTGGAAACAGCCTAAATGCCCAACAACCAATGAATGGCTAAAGAAAATGTGGCTTTTCTACACAATGGAGTACTACACTGCCATAAAAAAGGATAAACTAGAGTCATTTGTATGTAAATGGATGTTCCTTGAGAACATACTATTACGTGAAATAAAATCAGACACTCATGAGTACACATCGAATTGTTTCTCTGATATGAGAAACCATAACTGTAAATAAGGACAAAGAGGTGTGATAGATATAATATAAAAGGAAGATAATATACAAAGAAGAGGAGCACTAGAAAGAGAGAAGGGGGAAAAGCAGGAAGGGAAAAAAGGAAAGAAAGGGTAAAGGGAATTCATGGAGAAATGTGAATAAACCTGCTGTAAATAGGGATGGAGGAAACAGAGGGGAGGGATGGGGAACCAGGGAGGAGAACCAAGATGCATCATGTACAGGTACAAAATAAATGTGATGCATGTGATCATTATATGTACATTACACCAATACATGTTCTTGGTTAAAAATAATAAAAAATAAATAAACAAACTGTGGGCATTTCGTCCCAGCAATAAGCAATGGAAAACTGACCAAAACAGCTTCCTCACTCAAAATCAAGGTAAAGCAGATGAGATGTTTCTTTTGCTCATCCGATGCTATCTTTTGGTTGTTTATTTTCCTGTTTAACCTCTCGTGTGTATTATAACCTGCATTACAGCACTGGTAGTAGTGATATTCACATTTACCCTCTATATTTATAATTAATGAAGATCTACAATAAGCCGTCTGCTTCAAATTGTCACATTAGCAACAGCATCAGAACAACTGTCATTTATTCAGCAATAACTGTGGATCAGACTCAAGGCTAAAGATTTTGATGAATTTTATTTCACTTAACTGTTACACAGTCTGTAACAGGTGATACTGTCATCATTTCATAGATGGAAGCAGACAGTCTTGGTGACTGGTACTAGGTCACACAGACAACAAATAACAAGAACTCAATAATATGATGCTACGGTTTACAGTCAGGGCACTGAAGCCCACAAAAGGCCTGACCCAAGTGCACAGTAAGTGACAAGTTTGAAGTCAGATCCATATGACCCCATTAAGAATATGTTCTTTCTGTTGCATCACATGTTTTTCATACTGCTATCTACTATCTAGAAGTACAGGAAAGAAAAGATTTGCGAATGAAAAAATTTTTAACTAGTATGAGAGGGTCTTATTTAGGCATAAGTGTACCTGAGTTAACATTTTCAGCATGAATATCTCAGGTATGTACTGTTGGCTGGGCAGTGGTCTCAAGCATATACCGCCTGGTGACCTCTTAGCCTAACTGTACACTTAGGTGTCAGGGCTGCCAGCAGCCACTGGTAGATGAGACAGCGTTACGTTACTCTCAGGACAAAGGCAGCTAATAAATACTTGTTTCAGCAATCAGTGTTATTGACAGAATGAGAAATCGTGAAATAAGTTTTGCTGAAATGTGTTCTGAGGGCTCTATTTCACCAACTCCTAGGTTCATATTTGAGCTGAGTCCTGGTGGTTTTAGAAAGAAATATAAAGAGAAAGAACAGACGATAAGTCTGCTTACTTTCGTTGTTTTTAGCTGAGAAGAGGTTACTGCCTATCTGCATCAAAGCTGTGCCTCTAGTGGCTGCCTAAAGTAGAATAATATTTTACAGTATGGGCTTGCAATTTTGCCTTCTCTTCCCCCAATGGCTTTCATATCAAAGCTGCTTTGCTTCCCATTTAACATAATAGGACTTCAACCTAATTCTTGCCAAGCTCTCAGTGATCCTTGGTGTGGAAGAAATGTGAACACTGGCTCATTAATCCTCTCTAGCGTCCTTGGAGAGAAATGGCAAGCAGTATCCCATCATTTTCCAGTGGAGGAAAGAAAGGTAAAGCAAACTGCCTGTTCTGTATCCACGCCCCAGCTGCCTGGACATTTCCGTCTGGATATCCTGCTACCTTGTCAAACGCAACTTATCCCAAAATGATTTCACTCTCCACTCATTTCCAAAACACATCCCTCTTTCTGGGGATTGTGTCTTTGCACAACTACCCACATAGTTCCTTGGTAGGACCCCCTAAATCATCTTTCATTTTCCTCACTTTCTATACTCAGTTATGCAGTGTGTTTACTTTTTCTCTGAAATAGTTTTCAAACCCATCTTTTCTCCCCACTTCCCTACTCCATTTCTTTCTCCATTCATTGTTTCTTCATCCTTCATTCAGATTAGTAGGAGAAGAAATCCTTATTCATGCCCACAACTTTTGTTCTTTAATTTGTCTTTTTACTTTGTCTCCGAAATAATCTTTATAAATCCAGATGTATTATTTCCTCCCCTGCTCTAAATGCTTTGATGGCTGCACAGAGCCAACAAAATACAATCCTGACTTTTCATGTCAGTCAGATCTCTGACCATTAGACACAGCTTCACATTGAGTACTCCCCTCTGTATCCCACACTCTAGCTATAAGGACCTTTCTCAAGTGTTTTTTTTCCCTTTTCTTAACTTCAGTTTATGCTGAGTTTACTTTTAGCTCAGGTTATTTGTTAGGCAAATTTCTTGCCATTGTTTAGGGTCCAGTACTGATGTCTTATTTGTTATTTCTTTTTTCTCATTTGTCTGTTTTCTTAAATAATCTTGTGCTCTTTGGGGCATTCATAACAATTTGTTATCATTATCCCACGCAGTTTTGTAATTAATTACCAGTATTTCCCTAAACCAATAAGTGATTTGCAGACAAAGTCTATATTTTACCTAAGTGTGAATGATTAACACTTAGCATAGTTTCGAGTTCTTACTAGGTGGTAAAGTAATAAGTTCACATAGCAATTTATAAGTAACAAATAGCTTTTTAAAAGAACACATTTTATCATGTTTAATATGATAATCCTATAAGGTAATTATTATGACTGATGTGTAAATTACAGATGAAAAAACTGAGCCTTAAAGAAGTAAAATGACTTTTGTATGAGCTGCTTACTAGCACAATCAGGACCTAAATCCAATGTCCTTAACTGTGAACTTTGATTTTAGATCACAATTTTAGACTATGCATGAAATGAAGCAAGATTGGAAACTCAGCCAGATGCAATGCCTAATTTTGATAAAACACACCTTTCTGGTCACTAAAACATGCTAGATGTTGTTCATATTGAGAAATTGTTAATGTCTAGAGAATCATCCACTACCGCTACTATTTTCTCTACTTGATCATAAAAACACACATTCCCAAGGGAAAAGATTCTATATGGTTCACAATTAGAACAACTATAATACACACACACACACACACACACACACACACACACACACACACATATATATATGGCCTTGAATATACATGAAGGTTATGACTTATTGTTTACATATTACAATGTAGTCAATGGAATTTTGGTGTCCTTGGCCATGTGTCTTCCTGTCCCCAACTTTCACACTATGTTGCCAAATTCTTATGAAAAAAATGCACGCAGGTTTGCTGGTTCCTGGGATTGGTCCATCCTGTGACAAGAAGGGAAGCTTTTTGTCCTCAGGTTTTCTTCACTATAAGCTGAATACTCTCATATCAAAATCATTATTGCATACTACAGACATGAACATCTCCCCAAAAGGTCTTGGTGCAGATTTCCTTACACTGCTCACGTTTCTTTCTTGTATTAAGCATCATTTGTCTCAGCTACGGCTTATTTGGGTTGTGATCTTGCACTATTTGGTCTGGATTGGTTTAGGTTGGTCTGGGAACAGACCGTAAAGGCTTCTTGTTTCCCAAATAGTTTGCCTTCTAAGTCCACAGACAGTACTTGGAATGACAGAGGATAGGTGGGTAAGTCACAACTCCACTCTAATTTGGTAGAAATGTTTAAAAGCCACTCAAGCAAATGGATTCTATCATGGACTATATCTAAGTTTTCTTTCTGTTTATTCCTGCCATACCCCAACATCCAGTAGTGTCACCTATAGTTCAGTCTTCTTCATTCCTCATTTAATCCTCATGATCCATGACTACTTCCCATGCTATGTATCCAAACTATGCCTCTTAGCAATTCAAGAGCACCTAGCTTTGTTCTCATATATATGACTCTACCCTCTGAATTATTATTGAAACTTGAAGTGACAATGACTAATGTTTACACAAGCACCAGGCATTTTAAGTTCAATTGCAAAACAACCTCAATTCTTTAATGTTCTCTCATCTGCTGGCCCTCTCCTGGTATTCACACCTATCTAAACACCAAGCAATAAAATTTATTTTTCCATTCCTTGAATCTAGACTGGACTTGTGTTTTGTTAGTGGAATGTGGTGGAATTGACAGTGTACCATTGTTGAGTCTGGACTTCAACCGGCCTTGTGTACCTTTGCTGTCTCTCTTGGAACTACTACATCAGTGATTAAGCCTGGTCCTCCTGCTAGAGGCTGAAATCCATGTGGGGCAGAGAACAGTTGTATTTGCTAAGACCATCCTAGGCCAATCTATGCAGTTCCCAAATATGCAAGAGTTGTCTATCTGCTCTTCAATATACTGAAGATGCATGAGTGAGACCAGTTTAGACCAGCAGAAACACCCAGATATCCTATAGATTCAAACAATAAAATGCTAATTGTTTTAAGTCACTTGATTTTGAGTAGTTTTTTCAAAACAATAGTTAAATCATAGTGTATTACTCCATTTAAGCCTCCTTACACAGTGATGTATCGTTAATATCTCTATTTAATGGCTGAAGAAATTTAGAGTTAGTAACACTGCTGACTTAAATTCTCACAGTAAATAAGTGACACTCATGATTTGAGCCAAGATAGTTTTAACTACAGAGTTTTCATGCTTAAATATTACGTTATACAGTTCCTCTTCAGGAGTACGTAATTCATAACTTAACGAATAATTAACAATAATTAAATCTATACGGGAAATTGAGTTTACTTCCCTTGATTTTTCCTGTGGAAATGAAGATCAAGAGTTTACTGATTTTCCCAAGGTCACAAAGTCAAACCATTGTCCTAGTTTTTTTTTTTTAATTGATCCTAATACTGTACTTCAGAAGTAATTTATCTATCTCAATCAAGAGCACTAATTTTTCTGTTGGATGACTGTAAGCTTCTTGAAGTTTAATACTTTAGATGCCCCTTCGTGCCCAGAAGAGTGCTAAATACTTGGAGAGGTTTCCTGTACTTATTAACTGGCTCTTTGCTTTCTTGAATCTATTTATTTCTGAAGTCATCATCACCTGGGCAGCAGGCCAAGTAGCTATGGCCAACATGCCATGACAGAGGGAAGCTGCTACCTAGACTGCGGTGCCAGGGTGAGAACTGTGTGCTTAGGCCTCAGCTCAAATGGAAATTCTCTTTCTCTAGGAATATGTATTTTCTCCAAAAAGGAACAACATTTGTTTGTACCTGACTCATCAGAACTGTAACTTCTTGTGTTGATGGAGAAGACAAGCATGCAAACTAACAAACTCCCTTCTGGAAGAATGAAACCTTTCCTTCTATGAGGAAAAACCTAAATTCCAGATTTCTCTTTCGCAGGATTCATGATAAGATTGTCCTTTAAGCACTGGAATGAATCCAAGCAAAAAAAAAAAAAAAAAAAAAAAAAAAAAAAAAAAAAAAAAAAAAAAAAAAAGAAAGAGTAAGTACAATCAGCATCAAATTCAATCTGGAGTTTTAAAAATTGGCTATTTCTGTCTGCACTTTGTGTAAGTCAGGGGATTCATCTTTGTGATAGAATCAATTAAACTGCTGATGTGAAAGGGAGATACACTCTGGGAAGCAAGTCTTAAATATGCACTTCTTTTCCATCTCTTGTCCTTATCCTTTGCAAAACAGCATAGCAAAGCAAGATTAATGCTTTTCTGTCTATTGCGCAACACACCCTCCATGGAATCTCACAGAAGGCGCTCCTTGCATTCACTCCACCATGAAGCTAAACATTCGGCTACATTTAGGGGAAAATTTCTTGCTCCTGACCTGCTCCTATTTGCTGCAATGTAATATAAATGACTCAATGGCTAATTTTCTAGATACTGGAGAGTGGGTTTTAGTCACACAGTGGGATCATGACAGAGTCTGGTTTAGGCCAAGGGGATGCAAATTTTATTTTGTGTTCTACTTTATATTTAGGCAGCTATTAGTAACTTAAAATTCCCTCAATAATCTGAAAATGTAAAAATATTTTTTAAAGTGAAGTAGTGTTTTTACCATTGATGTGTCATCAATGTGTAAAACTTCCAAATTTTAAATTGTTAACATTTCAGAGTTACTTAGAAGAAAATTTGAACTAACAATAAGATGAGGATGAGTGATCTAATTTCTTCTTTTTGCATTATCTACAGACTGTACTTTCTTGAAAGCATTGTGTTTACTAGATGGGCCAATGCTTCCTCTGTCTTTTACTACTGTCTTGCATAAGTAATAACAACTTGTGAGCAGCTTCTAGGATGGTCCTTTCCTGCAGTTTGAATCAAGGCTGTGACTAGGGATCCAATACTAATGGCTGATGTCAAGAAGTAAAGTTGAACCAATTCTCCTTCTCATTAAAGAACTAGATGTATCAAATGTGGTTTTACTTGTCACTGTTTTAGGTAAAGAAACATCAGAGTGCTACTCCAATGAGTAAGAGACACATTTCGAGTAGCACTGAGTTCTGCAGCATGCTAGCTGAGTAGGAGAGTGTTCTGTGTATGGAAGTATGGAGCTGGAAAGCCAACAGTGGAGGGGAGGATAAAAACTATTTCACCTGAAAGTTTTCTTTTATTTTGTGTTTCTTAGATGACAATAAGTGGACAGAAGCTCTCCTGTTAGCACTTCATACAATCCTTCTCTTATGTAGACATGCCTAAAACTTTGTTTCAGTTTTGGCTTTTATTATTGAGAAAAGGAATTTTTAATCTAAGAGATTCCATTCAGAAAAGGATGGTAACAAAACTGTTAGATATGTTGTCACAGTTTAAAAATATATGTATTTAGTCAATCCTTGTATCAATTGAAATTGCATACAGTCCTCAGGTGTAAACTGTAAAATTTAATCTCGTGATGGGGAAATTGGAACATAAATATTGCAGATTTACCAGAGGAATCTATTCATTGACGAGTGAAAAACTGAGACATTGGCAGGCCTCAAGTCTCGCTGGCTGTTGGTCAGAGACATAAGGTACTATAATAAACATTGCGGGGTTGGGGATTTAGCTCAAGTGGTAGAGCACTTGCCTAGCAAGTGCAAGGCCCTGAGTTTGATCCCCAGCACCCCCCCAAATATACATTGCCATACAGCAGCTCATATGGCAGCTTGTGTCTTCCTGACTGAGGGAGAAAGAGCGAGCACAAAACCCCGAGCACAAGAATGCCAGCCTGTCTCTTTGTAAGCCAATTTCAGAAAGTTAGTTTTATTGCCTTTGCTGTATTCTACCCACTAGAAGTGAGTCACTAGGTGTGACCCAGGCCCAAAAGGTTTGCAGATTGCACACGAGGACCATCATAAAGCTGCTTACAACTGATTTTATAATTTATAAAAATGGAATTCAACAGTTGTTATAATTTGTTTAAAACTTTTTAATATACTCATTACAATAATATATCGACATTTCAGTGTTCTTCACTTATATGTTTGTGATGGTTAACCTTAACTGATTAACAACTGATTTATTAAATTAACAGACTCCTGGAGCAGTGACTGGATCATGAGGACCCTACACTCCCCGGTGAATTAGTCCACTAATGTTGATAGTTGTGTGTGTCGTTAGGAGGTGGAGCCCAGTTGGAAGTTGTCACTTGGAGTGTGCTTAATTAATAATTGTTCAATGAAGTTCATGAATGGATAAAAACCAAATGACATGTTTTTGTAAAAATATCTTATGGGTATCTACATCTCCATGAGCACAGAGAAAGAGATGTGTGTATCTGTGCGTGTATGTTGTATACACACAAGCAGTGTTAACATTCCATTAATTCAAGACTGGAATATTGAATAGAGCTAAGTGGAGGGAAAGTGTAGCTTTTGTTTTATATTCTTTTTTTTTCATTTTCTCTAAAAGAGCATTTTAGTTTTCTAATTTATAAATGTAGAAAAACTATTTTGAAGGACAAAATGTTTGTAAAGAGTTTCAATAATACGAGAAAATGCTTAAACTACAACATTTTTGGTAGAATGATTCCAATTATGTAAAATAAAATATGACAGGTTAAATGAGAAGTCACTATAAATATCAGTAATGGTTACTAAGGAAGAATTTTTCCTGTCTATCTCATTTTAGAATAAAATTGTTATAGGCACAATTCTATTTCCTTATTCCCCAGAGAAAACCGCTATAGTTAAGTGAGTGTGTATTCTTCCTATATACATTTATATATTTCCACTATATATATCTAAATACACAATAATTTATGTGTTTCCAAGATAATATCATTTTGCATATATCCTTCTGAAACTTACATTTATAATCATAAAATATAATTTAAAATATCCCATTGTTTCAGATGTTCTTATCTCTTGACAATACCTGGAGAAGTGCAATGCATCGTTGATTATAACTGCTAGCAGTTATATGGGGTTTACTGTATGTGTGTTTGTGTTGTATACACACAAATAACAGCATGTTAACATTATTTAATTGAAAATTATTCTACTGAATATAGATAAATGGAGGAAAAATTAAGTTTTTGCTATGTATTCAGTTTTTCACTTTTTGTATCTACCACTGCAATATAATTATTATTTAATCCTCAGTACAAACTAATACAAAAAATCTAAAAAATAAGACATTTTTCTAATAAGTCCCTAAAAAGAGTTGAAATCCAATTAAAAATATGTGTTTGAAGACCTAAAATTACCCAATGGTACAAAGGGTGAAAAAGTAGATTAGTCTCTTGATACAAATATATTTTAAGTCTCAGTTTTGCCCTGAGACGTTCTAGGCCATAGCAATCCTCTAGCTTCCTCAAGTCAAAGTGCCTTCCTTCTTAATTTTCTTTTTTTCTTTTTACCTAAATTCTCTCTGAATTGCTGTCTGCTGAATTTACCATAGTACTTTCACATAGGCCTTTGCTGTTTTTAGAATTTTTTCTACTTATATACACATATCAACTTTTTCCCCGGCAGACTCAAAGCAGATCATAAGAAATAAGCAAACTAGCAGTCAATGCTCATTAACTGATCGTGGATTCTAGCTGTATATCCCTTCTGTGAAGAGCAGCTCTGTGATATTAGAAGCCTATAAACTTTTAGTAGGGCTCTCATTCTCCTGGTGGGCAGCTACAGAATTGAGATCATAGATTTTCAGTTGCCAAAATATTAATAAATAACTTTGAGCATGCTGAATGAGGCTGAGTTTTGAACTCTGTTTAAGTGGCTTTACAAGATGAAATGTATGATCACTTAAAGATGGTTCATTTGTTTCATATTATGAGCACATTCACTCTATTGTCTAGCTTCTGCCTAAATACCTTTAATAAGAAGAACTCATTATACCCTAAGACAGCCTGTTTAATTTTAGGACAGCTCATTTTGTTGTAGAATAAAAGGATCATTGAGTCTGTTTCCAAGGGTTCTAAGAACAAGACGACTTTTGTGGGAGTTTAGTGACTGGAGCTTAGATCGGGGATTAGTGATCGAGTTCTAGAAGTATGATGCAGAAGTAAATTATATGCTATCCCTGAAGCTATGTAAAGTTGACTATGATAATCATTTGCTGCAGGTCTAAGAGGCAAATCTTCTACTCAGACTCCATTGTATTATTATAATGTTCTGGATTCTATCCTCAGTCAAATGGTGCTGAAAAAGAACAGGTAGGAAGATACGAGTTATGAGAATGTTTTGGGGATAAAGAAATATTTCAAAGAAATATTTGAGACTGGAATTATTTTACTATGGGCAAAGAAAGATTGAAGAAAGGCAATGGTGGTGTTTAGTTAGGGGTTTGAAGCCCTTTAACCCATGACCTTTCTCGAACACTGAAAAGTACTTCATGACTCACTTGGTGGTATGACCTGAACTAAAGTGGTGCAAATTATATTCCTTGCCCTCCTTAGTATGGCTATTCATTGGTCTTTTGTTTTTTGTACTGAGGTTTGATCCCTTGGCCTTTGCACAGAGCTGCGTCCCAAGCCAGTATTTTTTTCTTTACTTTTGATATGGAACTTTGCCAAGTGTCTCATTTGTTTAGGCTGGGTTTGAACTTTTGATCCTCCTGCCTCAGCCTCCCAGAATGCTGGTATACAGGTGTGTGTTACCATGTCCAGTAAATGCTTATGTTTTATTAGAGAAACACGAATGTATTTGATCATGAAAAGTTGTTCCAGGGCTCGCTGGATGCATTGGGTGATAGTATATTAATTGTATTGCCTTTCTAAAGTCTGAAAGTTTGAAAAAGTATGAAACCTAACTGTCCTTAACATAGGCTATAACCAAACTTAATACAGGCTACAGCCAAACATTTCCATATCTAATTTTTGTGGGGACTATCTTTTTGCTAACATGTTTTTTTGTTTTCATAAATTTGAAATGCATTGATATTGCAAAATAATTATTCTTAAAACAAACACCAGTCAAAGAATCATAAAGAAATTAGGTAGAGATACTGCTTTACTGAGGAAAAGACCCTCTACATCTGCAAATGAATTAAGAACTAAGTGTACAGGATGGAAATAGGATATTTGAAGAGTAGTAATTTGTAACCAGTGTTGGGCTAAGGAGCTCTTAGGAAATCTGATGAAAGTGGTCTTTCTTACTGTATGTTAGAAATAATGCAAATGAATGCAAGATTATGAATATATTTTCATGGTGTTCAAAAATTCCTTAAGCTAATACAGTAAAAGTTTTCTGATCTAGAATATGATTGATTGTTAAATCCAGGCAATATATTCCTATAGATAAAATAAAGCTACAGTTTTTTGAGATTTTGATTGGGGGTAAGATATCCTCTTTCCCACCATACCTTAAAAGGGGAAATAAGACATAAAAGTAAGACTTCCCTTAAAGAGCATAGCTTTCCTGACTGAACTGCCCGTACATACAGTCATCATTCCAGGTGGAAAGACACAAAGGAGAGAATCTAGAGGGACTAAATTGAATTTCTTTCTCGAACTTACTGTGGTCAGACTGAGGAGGAACACCCAGCTGAACTGAGTTGGTGTGGTTCTGGGCATAGAATATCCACCTGGGGTTTGCTGTCGACACAGCATAAAAAAGAACGGGCGCAGAAGAGTGCAGCCGGCTGTTTCCTAAGAGAAGCTTTGTTGTGGCTGGTTCTCCCAAAAGGAACTCAGCTCTTTTCTTTGCAGAAGGAACTTGAGGCCTTGCTGTCATCGGCGATGGGTGCTGTTAGCTTTGGAGGAGCTCTGGTCCTCATCTGCACTGTGAGCATCGTATCCTGGTTCCAGTATATATTCTTCAGCTTTTTAGTGCAGACATGGACATACATGGGACATTGCTGTGGGCTCCTGCCCCTTGATTGGATCTTTCGGGACTCCAGTGCATAGACAGACATTCTGCATTTTTCCTGCAGCTGGCTTGTGTGTGTGAATGTTGTAACTTCTACTTGTTCTGTATTAAATCTGCTCTCTTGTAAACCACTGACTCTATAAAGGTAACTAATACACTTACCAACCCATTTGGTCTCTTTGTCCTCTATTGGCAGAAATGAAGAGGGGCAGGAGAGAGTCAAAATGTTTCTGCCTGGTCAGTAGAGGACGAAGCCCTGTGGAAACATGAGGAATAAAGATGAATTGATGACACTAACAGGAAATGTAGCCATGATTGAATTTCAGCCCAATATTAACCAACAACAGGCAAAGAAACCAAACCTCTCTGAAGGGTAGGGTAGGCCACAGTACCTACACATTAAGTACACTAAATCTAGGTTGTAGGTTTTTCCGGCAGAGTACATAAGAATATCACTTCTGAAATTGTGACTGAGTAAAAGGCACATAACCCTAAAATTTAGGAAGATAGACACTCAAGATTAGTATCTTTTTCCCAGGAGGATCTGTTGCCTTTTAGGACCATCAGAAAGAATTTCTGGAAAGATCTCCTAGCCTTTCTTCATGTAGATGGAATGAATAAAGAGCTTCCTAACTCTCAAAGAATTATGGTCTTTATTCAGCTATTTCTAGTCTAGAGGGCATACTTACTGTTACCAATCTCAACTAAGGGCCAAACTGAAAGTTACAGCTCTGTTTTCACTGTCTTTTAAAAACTTGGATTTCTCTCCTTTCTTTACCCTACTCATTATATAGTGCCACACAGATAGCTAAATTTAGCTGACTGGGCATTTTCTTTCTTTCTCCAAGTTCATATAATCACTTAGAAACGAAATAAAAGGGCTATGTAGCTACGTTCCAAAACTGGAATCATATTTTGTATACATCTTTACACCTTCCTCGTATCATGTAAGAATATATTATGGTAATCCCACTACATCGATGATCATAGACCTAATTCATTGTTTTATTGAGTTTTACCATATTGCATGATAAAAATGTGACTACAATTTATTTATTCCTTGATTATGGGCATCCATTTTGTTTCTAGTAATTTTGCCTCTATAAAAATGATTCTTGTATTCAAGTACAAAGTATAAAGAAATGACATTTCTATTTCTATTGATTTATAGGAGTTGGATTGCTAAATAAAGTGTATTTCTGTTTTTGCTGTTAGTTACAAGTGTTTTATTGTATTTGCAAAAAATTTATTGGTTAGTTTTCCTTAATTACCAGTATTACCAAGTGCAATATTGTAGGCAATGTTAAATTATTTCAATCGAAGAAAATTATTTCAAAAGTTTAATTATAAACATTCTATCATAAATATTTGTACCCCAAAGTTATATCAAAAGAAGGAATTAATTTCATTTTCTTTCTAACTTTGTCTTCTTTTTCTCACAGAGGCATATGTTTTTTACATTAATAATAACAAACAGTAATAAATGGAAATATTAAAGGTACAGTTAAATGAGTTTTGATAAACTTACTGCCATGAAGACATAGCACACTTCCTTAACTCAACATGTTTTCCCACGTAAAGAGGAGTGAGAGGATGTAAGCTGGAGTCAGTTAATTATGGGCCTTTCAAGATAAAAGAAACCTGAGCTAAGGAAGGGACAAGTTAGATGAGACAATAAAAGAGAGTCAGGTTGGAGAAGAAAAGATGGAGAATTTATTATGACAAATAACTGAGAAGATATGAAAGGTCAGGATCTAGTAGGACCGGCCATAGAAAATAGGCACCGCAGTGGTCACTCTTGAGAGATGGAAGATGTTAAAAAATCCCACCAGGAAAGAAAAGCAATTGAACTAAAGTGAATCACAGAACTAACTACAGAATAGATATATGGCAAAAAAGAGTCAACTCATAACAGCTATAACCATCAATGTAAACGGGCTCAACTCACCTATCAAAAGAAACAGGCTAGCAGAATGGATCAAGAAAGAAGATCCAGCAATATGCTGCATACAAGAG